>OMOW01086390.1:3653-23322 GCA_900312555.1 Lamprogrammus exutus
CTGCTGCCCAGGTGTGGTAATCTTTGTTTTCTTGAGCCAGAGTGCTCTCTGAAAGATGTTCCCAAGATTAAATAAAAACAATGTCCAGGGAAGACCTAACATCAAATGTCATATCGATATATTTGAGCGGCTCAGAGATAATTGACAGTAAGCTTCAATGTTAAACGGTCCTGTAAAAGTCTGTCTGGTCTTGCAGCAAAACTAATTCGTCTACCTTTCTGTTTGACCTCCTAAGTGGAGGATGATCAAAAGGGTTGCTTCCATTTATATTGCTTTTAGAGCACAACCTACTGTCTGATTCTGCCCCTTCTAATATCAGTAACTGACTTAAAAGCTTTTTGTTTCTGTGGTATCAGGTATTTGCGAAGTGGCAATCAAACAGTCCAATTCCAGGTAGAGATTTTCACAGCTGGACCAAAGTGGATCAGATCTGAAACATACCAGTGGAACAAAATGTAACTGAAAAAGAGCCGACAGTTGGTACTGCTCTGAAATACACAAGTGGGATTAGACCCGATCCAAACGCAATAGTGTGGGACCCAAACTGCACCTGATTAGACTGAATATAATTAGGACCTGTTCGGCTCCTTGGGTCTTACTTCCTGGGAACCTGTGAAGACCTTTAATGATAGGTAGAGCTTATATAAATGCTGCATGTACATCCCATCAGTGTGTCGTCAGCGATCCATATGTGCAGTATCACACCTCTCTCACATGACGGGACGTGACTATAGAGAGAGAGAGAGAGAGGCTGTAGCTATGAAATTAGCGATTAGATCTCTGACAACAAAGTGGTCTGCTTAGTAAAGTAATATTCAACAGTTATTAACCACTACTGATTACTCTCTTATCGCCTCTGTATCAAGGCATCTTTATGTCACCTCCTCCTGATCAGGAGATAGGACGTGCTTGCCAGACTCCCCTCCATCACAGAACACTTATGTAACAGTCAGAGCCCGCCTCCCGTACCTCCGTACATATGAGTGCGCTGGTGACGGAGCAGGGAGGACGGGTGCTGGGGCTGTAACGTCGAGGGACATTTTCATGAATGTCGGGACTCACTTTGAAGATTAAGAGGGGAGAGATCATCATCGCACCATGCACTGGAGTCTAAGCTACCGCAGTGCGACTGCAGGAGACACTCAAGGCCATCAGATGAATACTCAGCAACACACACAGGCACACACTGCACAAGCAGATTTGCCTGTATGTCACTCAACTTGGGTTCATTACTGAGTATTAATAAGCACTGCACACTCGTCAAGAACTATCCTCCACATATAATGAAATCCTGCAGTCCTGCTTGTTGCTAAGCAATATCAACCTTACACCTAGAGAGAGTGTAATTTGTATTTCCATTTTGAGACCGTCCCTTGTGGACAGCACTGAGTTCAGGTAGAATTGAATGAATGAATTATGATGCAATATTTTGCTCCGATCTGTATTTACAAGGTTTCATAATTTTGCATTTTTCAGGATGTTATAGACAAGGATTACGTGCAGAGGGGCAAGGAAAAACATTTTGTGCGTCTAATGGGTCCTTTAAAATTCAAAACACTGTGAAAAACATCCATACATATACACACACACACACAAATGAACACAGAAACACACACGCACACACCTATGACTGTTGGTCTCTGCATGAGGCAGGTTTGACTGACCTCATGGCTCATGGGTTACCATCCATCACGGTCTATCACGCCCAAGGTGAGTGTTTGTGATCGGGCGGCACGCAGGCCGCTGAGACAGCCAACCCATCGAGGGCCTTAGCAGTGAGGTCAGGGGTCAGGGGTCACGCCTGTTCCCACAGTAGCAGTGGGGGGATTGTCTCTGTTCACTGTCACCTCATCAACACACCCATGGCATTTGACCCCAATGAATTATTGAGACAGAGTAATCCTTGTTTAAGTGCAAATAAAGGGGGCAAAGCCATGTAAACACCATTTTCTAAGCATATTAATTCCAGTTTTGAACTCGATAGTGGTTGCTTTGCACATGAATTACTGAAGTCATCCCAAGTACATTGTTATTTTTAGTATGGGATGACACTCTCTTCACTCTCTGACACCATTTAAGCTAATAAGTCGCTGTAATGACTGAATGGCTAATTAGCCTCTTAATTGACTGTCTAAATTACCAAAGCTCTATTACTGAGTTTTGCTGTTACTGACTGCAGACCAAAGAAGAGACAGTGTCACTCCACAGAATTCAATCAGACTGCACAATTCTCCTGGTTCAGCTCTAACTCTGGACCGTCATATGGGAACGGTGTGTGTGTGTGTGTGAGTGTGATAAAGTCTGACACATTATTGCAGTCAGCTAGGACCCAGGTAAATGTTTTGTATTCTCTAGAGCGGGTTAAGCTGCTGCTGGCTTGGGAGAGCAGCAGCAGTCATCGTCTCTGGGGAGAACAGTGCTATACAACGTGTCAGGGCCAATGTTGACGGAAACCAGCATAAGATAGAGGTGACGATGGCGTTAAAGCGAAGGCACTCGAAGCAGGCCCGGAGAATTGTTCTTTACTTCTTTCCCTCTTCTGCCCTCCGATGTGCTCTTAACTATGCAAACTGTATCTCAACTAGTTCACAAAACTATGCATCAGAAGTGCAAAGAAAACTCTGAAAACTTTACTGGCTGAAAAGTGCTCATTTACTAGGGAATTGTTTTTCACTATTTATTTTTTAAATTGTTAGTCTAAAATTGGAGTGTCTATGTAACAGCCACAGTACGGTGCACACAAATCCAGAGTTTTTTCCGAGCAACAAGGTAGCAAACAAGTAAATGAGTGCATCATGCTACTTGAGGGTACACAAAAATAGTAATGGTGTGGTAAACATAAAGTAATGATGGGATGATGCAAAAATAGCAACTAATATGTATGTAATGAGGATGTTGTGACTGTTATCGGTCCAACCATTTAGCTTTTGATACAGAATTAATCAGGAATGATTCATTAAGTAAGTGATCAGGATGCAGATTAATAGAGGCCCCGTTTACACCTTTCATTAAAATGCAGCCTGTATCCACATACGTTAACCAGAAAAGGAAAAGCGTGTTAATGCAAAGGTGTGGAAGTACTCAGAACGCATTAGAGTTAGAAAGCAATCAAATTGATGTTGTCTCGAGCATGTAGCGATCGGCTCTCACAACTAACCAAATGTAAATACAGCAGTTTGTTGTCTTCCTAGCTCCACTCTTGTTAATAAAGTTATTTTGAATCACGAGTTGTAACTTGCAGGTACATGCACCTGAATCATGGACGGCGACTGCCCATGCAAAAGTTTGTTATTTAACCTTGTTATTGAGAATATATGAAGCCTAGCGACCCATCCACTGAGATGTGATCACAATGCAGGCAGAATGCAGAGAACAACAAGGTTTAAATTCAACGTTCACTATCAGATGTTATTATCCAGATGACATCTCTTAATACAAAGACTGCATTTTAATGTGACTTGTAAAAGGGGCTTGATATATAATTATTGCACACCGGTTCATTTACATCCAACAGTCTGTTAGTAACTTGTCATTATCTTTTATATATGTCTAGAGAGTCCACAGAGTTATTCAGGAAATACTTGTTAAGTATTCATCAATAAGCAGTTAGTTCCTAATTAGTTCTTTACTTGTACTTTGGTAACTAGTTAGGATTTTACATTATTATTAAATGTTACCATTTCTAACACGTATTAATGAACACATAACATACTCTAAATCCTCTCTGTGTGGACTTTGCATGTTCCCTGCAGGTGCATTGTGTTGCGTTGACACGCTTGTTGTGTGAGGTGGAAGCAAGATTGCTGATCGTTGTGAATGTGTTTGCCTGCGTGACTTATCTCTGTGACAGACTGGCTACCTGTCAAGGCTGTGCTCTGCCTCTCACCAGGAGAAAGAATAGAAAGAAAGAAGCTAACCTAAAGATGTGACAGATAGGAACGTTTGCTTTTTCATTGCCTTTAGCGATGCTGGTTAGCTCAGCCCTCAGGCCAAACACCGTTTCAAAGCAGGCGGCTCAGGAGTGCCACGTGTTGGAGTGCTGCAGTCAGGACTAACAATACAATCCCTGCATCAAAAACAGAAGTTACCTATGTGACATTAAAATCCTTTGAGGTGCATGTCATATATAGTTCCCTCGTCCTGTTTTCGCCATCCCTTCCTAATGCAGTGATATCCTCTGTCTGGTCTCAAGCTAAAGGTGCAGTTGAGGGGAGAGAATCTATCATCCCCATCAGTTGAGAGAACTCCAGGAGTGTTATTACTTTGAGCCAAGCCATTAAGCTTTTACCCCAGGGCGATCGATGGCAGATGCCGAAGGGGTTGTTTATCTTTTGTCTTCTTATCAGAGAGGCAGAGAGAGGTGAGGGCACATAGAGGGAGAGAGGACGAGGGAGAGAGATGAAAGGAAAGGAGACGGACTGACAGAGAAGGGAAAGACAATGTGAGAACACGTTGTTCTAGCACAGCAGCAGTGATCTTAGATTTAGGCTCGGCTACACTTAGAAATTCACAGTTGGTATGCTACCTTTTGATTTGCCAGACTTCAATTTTGATGTGAGAGATCAATGATTAGACAAGGTTATCTGAGAGCCTCAAAGCCTACAGGGTATGATATTCAGTATGATGATTGGATCCAGAGAGACCTTTAGTCTGCATCACATCCATTATACTTAAGCAGGTTACCCAAATCGTGCAAAGCTGCACAATTAACCTGTGCAATTTTTAAACAATTTTTCTGATTCAAACTCTCATTAGCTTTATTGTGCTCTGATATTTTTGCAACGTGAAGAATGTTTGGAAGGTGATTTGTGTGAAAGGTGGGAAGCATGCTAAGTTGAAATTGCCCTTCTAACCAGCGAGATGCGCAAGGAATTCTGACGAAAGCTGTGTGAGTCTCCGCTCATGGGACTAGTCAGACAGACAGAGCATGAAGTAGAAAAATGAAAAACAGCTGCCTCTCTCTCTCTCTCACACACACGCACGTACACACACACTCTTATTTTCATCAATAACTTCAAAGCCCCCTTTTAAAAATGTGTTAATTTCCCCTCATAAATAAAGTAAAAACACATCATGAACTAGAAATACGGTGAATTAATCTTCATAATTACTAGACGCATTTTTCATCTCACCCTTTTTTCAACTGTCTCTTTTCCCTTTCCATCCAGGTCCTCAATTAATGCTCTTATTCATCTCTTCTTCCTCTCAGATATCCCCCCCTCCCTTCTCTCTATGTCCCTTGCCTCATTTGATTCAGCGAGCCCTTCATTATCGTTCCCCATTTGATTCTGCATGCAGGTGTGAGCAAAGATGACTTTCAAATCAGATGATTGCTAACAAGCACGTATGAACTCCATGTTTTCCTAAGCCCCTGAAGTTTTTTAGATACTGCAAACCTTACTCCAGGTTGAACAAAACTTGTGAAATATATAGAGAGTTCTTGCACGATAAAGAAACTAAAATTGTTTCATATAAGTGTGAACTTAAGTTGTATGCCCATAATACAATGTGTGTGCACATGTATGCAGTATGTGTAACCAGAGAGTCAGTGACTGCACGTGGTGTTCGCAGTGTTATGAGTGTCTTCACATTGTTGTTTGCATGGAAGGTGTGAATCATGTCCTATTTACCTGGTTAGAAGAGGGCCGGTGTGTGCCTGTTGAAAGGGCCCATTGATAGGCCCTGAAGCCTGGGCATTTCCTGCTGGCTCCTGCTGACAGTGCTAACGGTGCTCTGGGGAGCTTCCTGTCACCAGCTTGCAATCTCCACAAACCAGCAGATACACGCAAACCCAACGATTAACAGCTTTTTGGAGGTGACCTGGGTGCAGTGTGAGAGTGACCTTCTGCTCGGGGCACTCATATGATCTCTGGTATTTTTCCGTTCTACAGTTGAAGTTAAAGTCACGTCAAGTAATCTGTCGAGCTTTAATCTCATTTGTAATCTCAATTTGATCGATAATACGCACATTTTTTGTGCTATTGCTAAATGTGTGTGTTGGGGGGGGCGTTACATTTCCCTTTTGCAGGGCTTTCAGTGATCTGAGTGGCCTGTTGCAGCAAGCAGCTCTCGCGACTCTACGTCTGGTGTTATTTTCTTCATGCCATACCTGACCACTTGGCACCCTCAGCATGTTCCTGCCTCTCAGTGTGAGACCACTTGTCATCAGCCACCTACTTGCATGACTGCTCCTCATTTGCCCAGTAGCTCCCCAAAGGCCTAGTCAAGCTACCAAAAAGAAGGAGACTTGGAATATTGCAACAACTGCTGTGGGATAGCATTACTATCTATCTCACGTAATGCGTTCTGCAAAGTACTGCTGAACAGACTCGACAAAGCCACAGACATCACGCTCAGGAAAGAGCAGGTCTGGATCCTGGCCAGGTAGAGGGCGTATTGATCAAATCTTTGCACTTAGCAATATCAAACCATGCATAGAATGGAACACACCCCTCCTCATCAACAGGCATTTGAAAGTGTTCATAGGAAAGGCCTGTGGAAATGATGAAGCTCTTATAGAATTCCACAAACTATGATGACACTCATTAGAGCTCATACCTACAATACCATACAAGGCCAAGTAGTCATCCAATTATGGCTCCATCTCTCAATGATGACATTTAAATGGTTATCCAGGAATAAACTCCTGCATTCTTGTTAGCCTCGTTATAAGTAGAGTTACAGCTACATGACATTGAAGGGAAATTGAAAGAATATGGACAGTGAAGTGGGCATTGAAAGTTAAAGCATGCATTGTTTTCTACAAAAATGTTCTCGCGTCACAAAATAACAGAGTGTAGTTTTGGTCTCTGCCAGGTGATATCATTTGGGAAATGAAGTCTCAACCTCACCTTCAGGTCTTTCAAAGGACACACCTTCATGAGTCCTCTGAGGGATGGAGTCTCAGAACTGGGACAAAGATAGTGAGGACCACTTTCCAGCTGATTAACATTAAGGCCATAGCACTCTATGTTTTCAAAGATGAATAAAGTACTGAGGAGGTTGAGTGTTCTTTTCAATATTAACTTATTTTAAAAACTCTGGCCTATCAATCCACTTTTTTTTTTATTACGATGAGACCTCTTGCAGCATTATGCTACATGTATTGAATTTAAACGATAAACCAAGAGTCACTGATGACATCAAGGCAGTCTCATTCAATCTGTCAGTCATCGCAGTGTGTCGTGTTGAAGTGACGTAAATGCACAAGTGACTACACAGGTTTGCATATATTGGTCTGCGCACATACACACGCACACACACACCAGCACTCGTCACTTTCAGCAGACATAGCAGGAGTCCACCAAGCGGGCAGCTGGGTGTGTTCCCAGCCAGCAGCAGGGAGACAAATGAAGGTGTGAGAGAGAGAGCAGCAGTATGACACGAATGGAAGAGAGAGAGAGAGAGAGATGCATGTTGTTTTTCTAAAGCTAGGAGGAAAATGCAAAAATGCCTAAGAATTATGCCAATCACTCTTTACAATACATTGATTTGGTGAGTGTGTGATTTTATAAGATACAACATGCACACAGAGGGAGAGGGACAGATGTCAGCGTGCAGCTGAGGCTGTTCCAGATGATGATGATGATGATAATGATGATTATCTGTGACTGCTGCTGTTATGATCTCTCTCTCTCTCTCTCTTGCTCTCTCTCTCTCTCTGTGTGAGTGTGGATATGATTAAATCTGGCTTAGCTTTTACACGCTGAGCTAAATATACACACATGTGGAAAAGATGCAGTGCACAGAGTTAGAGTGTGAAGTCCAAGTATTGTTAATTCAGTTATAATATTGCAGTTAACCATGAATGACATATCAATCATATCAATCAACATAGTGTATGCCTAATTGTAAATCAACACATTTTGTACATATCTCATTGTACAGCTCACATCTCAGTCATTTTCTGGACATAAAAAAACTTTCATTCTAACTCATGTTTAGTTTAGTTTGATTACCATCTCCAAAAAAGACATCTTTGAAATTCTCCTAATATAAACATACATCCAGCCAGAGAAAGCAGTTGCTGACAGAGGACAAACAGATGGAAGTTTATGACCACAGTCTATATGTTTGGTCCTAGATGAAATGAAAGGTAATGTTTTCATTAGATTGCCATGACTGTATCAACATACAGTACATAGCATGTAAAATACGATTTATTGTTGTACATTCTATACATATACAGTATGTGTATAGAATATATATACATATATTAGATTGTGTAATATACATGATATATTACATCTATATTTTTTCTGTCATACTGTTTGAATTTCTCACTGGTACTTTATTTGTATTATACTAGTTTGCCATATTTCTTGCATATATTTGTTCTATACTAAACCATTTGCAGCTTGAATGTCCATATTAGTCTCATAAGAACGTTAATGATTCCTCATATCTTACCCTATATTGCCTTGAAATATGTGTTATTTACTGCATTCATCTTCTAAATATCAGATACCAGCACATCAGTAAACCTCAGATATATCAGGATTCTGTCACCAAGGCAGTTTCATCAAAATCACTTGAACTGTTCTGCCTTAAACTAGGCTCACCTCTGTGAGTCAGCCAGGATGAAAAGACTGACTGAAGTAAACTTTCTGCCAGGGGAAATGTTCTCTGTGGCACTTGAAGTTCTTTGATCAAATGGATGAGAGGAAATTTAGACACTCTTTGGTTCCCCTCATTGTTCAGAGTCACACAGGTGATGTGTCGCAATATCTCAGTTTTTAGGGTAACAGGTGATGCAATTTGATGCAATGCCACTTTTTGAGAGTGAAACAAAAGTAGTAGTATAGTGTGAGGAGAAAGGTGGAATTTAACAGATTGTGTTTACCAGGGAATAATAACTTGTAATTAATGTTAAATAATAAGTAAATACACATATTTTTTAAGAGTAACAGGTCAGACAGATAGCAATCCCATGCAAACAAACATTTCAGTTCAGATGTACTACAATAATTCACATTAGTATGATACAATATGAACTATGAAACTGTACATAATGCAGAGTGGAAACAGGAGCTCTGATTGCCTCTGTTCAACTGACCAATCACAGCTCCTGTTTCTGTCTGGGTTGGATCTCCTTAGATTTTGGTTGTGGCACATGAATACACTTTAAAGTGAAACAATCACTAAATGTTAAGTGATGAGAGGAATGAATGTGTGCACTGATGCAATAACAAATAGTGGAACATTAAAGCTAATTAGTATAGCTAATTATTGTTTTATTTCTTTATCTAAGAACTTAGATCATTTAAATTAAGATATATACATATAAAAATCTATAAATGAACATTTATTTAATCACTTTATAAATTGTTTTGTCAGTGCATCAAAAGAAAAATTAATTATTTAGCCCCTGAAAAGGTCTTTGATAATTCTGGTGGTTCGCTTCTACCTTGTCTTCAATCTTGATTGGTTAAATAATGTGGATCAAACTTATATCGACCATTTCAGCCATCACTGCTGTCCACATGTTATGTGCTGTATCAGTAAGCTTGGAGACACTGAATAATTTCCATATTGTGGCCCTGGTATGAAAGCAGGTTTGGGTTCCCCTCCCTGCCCCCATGGGTGAGCTCTCTGAGCTGCATCCCTGTAGATAACCGAGCGTGATCAGCGCAGCACCGACAGTCACCATGACACCCTCCCTCTGGATGTCCGCTGTGTCACTCTCCACGACCTTTATTGCTTATCACCAGTCTGGCTTGGTCATGTACAAAATGAAACACATAAACACTTCAAATACACACAGATGGCCTCTCCAAGGACCATGTGCACACTACAACTCCGCAAAGCTAGCCAACAACCAATTTTCCTCATGGGCTTAAGTGGCATTGGGGCTCGCTATGAATGCCTGCGTGACTAATCATTCAGAATGTGCAGGTGAATACATTGAAGTGATCAGTGTTGTGTGTGGTTGTGCTCAGCAGCACTCGGCTCTACAATGATGGGAGATGATTGCTTCTGATTCCAAAGCAGAACCTTGGTGGGCTTCTGACTGCTCCTTTGATCATTACACTATGCAGGGCTCCACACTCAAAGACACAGTGGGTGGGGTGGAGGATATTTGTGGGCGTAAATGTGGGTATGAGTGTGTGGGGGGTTTGGGGGTGGAGGGGTATGTGTGGCGTTTTCAGCACAGCTATAAATATATTTCTGCAGCCAGCATCCAGCTAATTACTACAAACCACAGACCTTGGAGGAGAAACACAAACACACACACACACACACAAATGTTGGAGCATGGATCAGCACTCTGTAAGCTTATTTCATAAACTGTGAAAGTAATGTGACGTTAATGTAGTGCTGTACATTTTAACAACATCCACTGATTTGGTCCAGCCAATGGCATGTGGTGTATGAAGTAAATAAGTACATCCTTTCACTTTTTGTTATTTTCCCTTGTGTTTATAGTGTAATATAGTCAGTAAGGTGTGTGTTGGACTAGCCCGAACTGATGATTGGGTTCAGCTGAGTCGCTACACTAACGTCAGAACGCAGCCGTAACATTTTCCCATATGCTGAAAGGTGGTTCGATTCCTACGTTGGGGAGACACAAGTCAAAAAGCAACACAAGCACGTCCAAAATTGGCATATATAAAGTACATACTGTATAAGTATTCTTTGGTACAACAACTTTTTAAAATCACCATTTCAGTCAGTTCCAGTGTTCCAGTGAGGTGTCAAAAGGTGACAAAACAAAAGTCCAACTATAAATCCATTTAGGCTGACATACACTGTTTGGGTAACATTAGATAGCTGTTTCATATGTTAGCCACCTTTTGATAGAGAGACAGACAGTATATTGCATCATTTTGTCTCTGCATGAAGTGGATTGTCTGATTCACTCCAATCTGAATGTTGGAAAGGATGTTTCCGACACTCTCGGACCATCTTCAGATGAAGCATAATGAGGCCTTTAGTCTATCGGTCCAGAGTAACTGAACCATACATGACTGTGGTATAAAAGAGAGTAAAATAGCATCAGTTTGAGATGGTGGTCAACATTGTCCATGTCCAACATCCAGTCTTCTTTAAATGTAGATGTTTACTGTATGTTTTCACATGAATCTTTACATGAGAGTCAAATCCATCTCTGTCACTGCCTGACACTAATATTTTAAAACTTCCTGAAGAAACTTTAAAAAATGTGACTGTTCCATAAACATGAACAACCTCCCACACAAACACATATGCATATACTATACACACTATATGAGTACACAGTGTAGAGAACGGTGTGTGTATACAAACACATTCCTCTGTGTTGGTGTAAGCAGAATCCTTCCACCCCAAGTAGCATTGGGCTTTACATAAATATGTCAGTAATCCTATACATTACATTAACATCATACTGGAAGAATAACATGAGCCTAATCCTACACAGCAGTAAACACAATCTTAATCTTAAAAACCTATATTTATACTTCAACAAATCCGCAAACCATCAGGCTGTTTTATCACACATCATCTGTGCTCCAGTAAGTCCACAGATTTCTGTTAGAATAACACTCGAAAAATATCATCACCGTGTTATCCACAGCCTCAGGGCATCGCTATCTCCATCCGAAATGTCATCATCTTTGCTGTCGGCGTGCTTTATCCATCCACGTCACAAGAAAACAAGTGGGATTTTGAACATTTTGACATCAAGTAAATGCTGTGTGCTGCATGTTACGTACTCTGGCTTTCACTTTGGCTTTGTGAATGTGCAAGTCCATGAAATTTAGGGAGGGTCTGCATTGAAAAGCTAACTTTGTGTCTGGTTAGTCATAGATTTAGCTGTAAGGGCTCCAAATCTCCTCCCTCCCTCTGTCTCTCCCCCACCCCTCTCTTTCTCGTTCTCCTTCTTCCCTCTCAGATGTGCGCTTCAAAGTACGTCACTGATCCTGCTTTTTATTTGTAGCTTTCCTCCCGTCATCCCTCCTCCCCAGCATCACTTTCATTTGCCACGGCTACACTGACGGCCCGTCAGCTCCGCCACACATGGCCTGACAGACATGTGCACAGTATGCAAAGAGCATTAGGCAGTAACTATTAAGGGAGGTGCAAGTACATTTTTTACTTTTCCTGAGCAGTGTACACAGGGACAAGGGGGGTGGGGATGCAGGGATGAAAACTGCACACACAATAAAACCTGCTCACACGTGCAGCTGTACCTATCCAGGATTTAAAGCAGCCTTTGCATTTTGCTTGTTCTGCCCTGAGCGCAGCTGAATGCAGTAATTACATATGCACCACTATAGATCCAACCTCCAACCCTGCTGACTGCCTTCTCCCACCTCATGTCAAACCTAATTGCAATTGTTAACCTTAAAGTTGCTCTCATAAATGAAATTGACAATCTGTCAACTCAGATTAACTAGTGTGGGGGAATGGATTGTGTAATTTGCCTCACACATTTCCACAACTTTCACTATTCACACGGGCAGCATGCTAAAGCGGTGTATAGGAGTCAAATTCATGATTAATAATTTTGACTTTATTCAAGTCCAGCAGGACAGTAAAGCTGAGAAAGCACAGTGTAAAGGTCCTCATCTGAATATATATATAATATAAATCAAATATTCATAATTCTTTTTAAAGACCAGCAGTCCTATTTGTCTGAATTTACTGTAGCACTGCTGATCTTGGAATGCAGCATTGCGTAACGCTGTCTAGAGTGCAATCATTTTATCGCTTTAATAATTCATGAAAACATGTTACACAACATACCTTGTACCAACATACCATACGCCTTGCACCGTGAATTCATGTTTACTCACGTGAGCCTGCGATAGTTCCGATCACATGTTATATTGCTTCAATTACCGGTGGGGAAAGCCATCATAAAGTATAAACTGCAGCTGATACAGGGGGGCGGATGAGATGCAAGCTGGGCTGATGGTTTCGTGGATTGCTTGCTCTTTGCACTGTATAAATAATGTAAAACAACAACACTTCTCAATATGCAGATCAATTCTAGCTTGGATGCAAATTATTTCAATCAAAGGAAGAGGAAAGACAGATCGCATATGTAACAAAATGCTCTTTGTCGTTCTCTCTCTCTGACCAACGTGGCCTCAGACAGGTGATGGTAAGTGGCGAATCTTGTCTTGTACATGATGAAAAGCTTCAATGTAAACAGGAAGGATCCCCTATGAGCAGTCATGTACTGTATGTCAGAGCTCTGGTCACATGGGGGGACTCTGAAATATGGCAAAACAAAAGAAGAAAATATCTCATGAAATATGGAAGAAATGCCAATTTAAAGATAATAAAAAAAGTCAATAATAGGGTGTTTCACCTTTTAAGGCTCATCGATGAAGAATACAGCCTATGTACAGGGTCTTGGACTACAGAACGTATATATAATTTACATTTTTCCTAGCCAGATTTAAGTTAATTTTAAAGATACAAACCTTAATGTGGTAAACAAGGCGGAAATCATCTGCTGCCCACGTTAACGGATTCTAAAACAGATTCTCCCTATAAAAATACGTTGATGTGACAGTAAAGTTTGCACGTTGACACAGTTTTGAAGGATTATTTCCCTCTGTATTTGTACCCGAGGCTGTCAGATGATTGACAATAACAAGAGTGTGATATAATGAGCTCACTGCGGTGAAAATACTCCGGAAGAAGCCAAATTTAAGGCGTCACGCTTCGTGCGACGGATTATTTCAGCACAGGCAGTTTCAAGCCTGTGGAAGTTCATTTTCAAAAATTTAATGACAGCAGTTTCGTCTTCAGGTAGTATGAGTCAGAATATGTCAAGCAACTAACACATACGATAATGGAAAACAGAAGTATTTATCTACACTTCCATCTCTAATTGTGCCGGATCTGTATTGTGAACACTGCTATTAAACTCTTTATGTTCGTGATGAGAGCTTCCCGGACCTTTGATTGATGGAATCGGGCCTGTGTAACGGGTCAGGTGGACCAAGCCTGCATCCCGGGCTCGCATATGGGCAGTGTTGTCTTGAGAGAACTGTGCTCAGTCAGCCGTGGCCTACAAACAGACTGCGAGGCTGTGATGATGCTGAGAGCTTTATATTTTACTGGGCATTTGTAGCAGCCTCTCACCAAGCCCTGAGGTCCCCATTTATCTTAGTCTATGGATCTGCACACACACACACACAGACGCACGCACACACAGACACAGACACACACACACACACACACCTGGTCCAATGCTTTTAACTGCTGGAGTTTGAGGTATTTGTGCTTGAGTATTTCTAATTTGTGTAACATTTTACTTGTAATCAACTACATTACAGAGGGAACTAACTGGACTTATTTTGCAGATTGAGACTAAAGAAGTCATATCACGCTTTGGTGTTATTTTATCCTCATTTGTGTAGTGTAATATATCGGGGGGTATGTGTCAAAGTTGCAAAACCTGAGGTCGATGCCTTTGGAAAACCATCCATTAAGACAAACACAAAGGTCCATTCTGTCAGACACACTCAGTATGCAGGTAGTGAACGAGTGTTTAGCCAATCAGAACAGAGCTTTTTGGAAAGGCGTCGTGAGAGAGACAGGACCTAAAACAGACAATGAGTGTGCACAGCGGTGCTGCAGCAAGGGAGAGTAGAAGTGGATGAATGTGTTTTGGCACATTAAAGCATTGCAAAGTTTTTGACCCCTAAATGATAGCACGAGAAGTGTGTAATATTTCTCCCTTTAGCACGATATAATATTACTAATATCAAGTGAACACTCTGACAAGAGAAAGAGGCAGAAAAATGTTCTCAGGGTGCAGAAAACCATGAAATCCTCAAAGTGACTTGATTGCAGATACAAAGTTGATCTTGTACTTTTCAACTTCAACTTTCATTCTTGATCCATTCACATGTTAATGCATCAATTAATGCATTTTTGTTCCTTGAGTACATTGTGGTACTATCTGTAGCTATTGTACAACGTGATATCATATTTTACTTCTTCTACCACAGCGAGAACACGATGTACAGCCCATGGTTAATTAAAAAGAGAGATCAGACTGGAGTTTAATCCAACACACTGGTTTATTAGTGAAATGAGTGAGCAAATCCACAGACGATAAATGACCTCGCTGATAACCGCTGGATTAATGATTTGTCGTTCTTTCCGTTATTAGGAACGCATCTGTGAGAACATTGATATTAATGAGTGGCCATGCTTTTCTTCCATCTCACTTAGCTCCTAATGCACATCACACGGCGTGTATTGCAGCACGCTTCCTGCACTAATGGCTCATGGGGATTTTTATTTATTTATTTGTTTTTTTATATCTCAGCTGTGGCAGTGATCCAGATGATGTAACAGCTCTATTGAAAGATCATCACAGGGGGAAAGCCAAGCATCAAAACACAAGCGACATCAATCCCCAAAACACACCTTAAATATTAATTCAGCGATGCCACTTACGTAAGCCTCTGTGCCAATGGGAAGGAGGCAGACGTGTGTGTGAGAGTAGGAGACCTTTTCTGCTCTATATTAAACATGTGGTTATGTGTTCTCACTCGTAATAACCAGCAGACACCTGTTTCTTCCATCTCTCACCTCTTTTCTTCTTCTGACTTTGTCCTATTGTGCATGTCAGCCATTAACGGACATTTCCACCGACAGTCCGAGCTCTTAAATTAGAATAGCGTCAGCAGATAGGTACACAGCGGATAGATAACGACACTATTTATTGGAAAGGTGAGGTCCAGAGCTGATCGCAGGAAACAGTTAATCTCTCCCGAGGCAGGAAAGGTTACCCAGAATTTACAGATGTCTCAAATATTTACACAAGGTGCGCTTAGACATTCAATCTCTCTCTGCTCCTTCTTCCTCTCTCTCTGCGCTGTAAAATAGTTTACATCCTTCCTTTCGAGGTAAAACACTGGGGAGACATTATAAACAGTTTTATAAGATGTATCAAGGGAAGCTAAATATTTAGATAAGGGGACGTGCAAGGAGCCGATCTATCATTTTGGACAGAAACCTGCAGAGGGCACGAAAAGGAAATTTACTATACCACAAATTTACTGTGTTCTTTTCTTATCCTGTCATGCAGCCTGTGCCATATGGAACCCTAACATATGTACTACATGGATAAAGAAATTCCATAAATAATGTGTGTGGTTATATGTAGATACTGTATGCAGTTGAAAATTGAAGCTAAATACAAACATGTATTGACATATATGACATATACGTATATAATGTGTGTACATGACATTCCATAAATAACAAACTGTTTATGTAGATATATGGGGATGCTATACATGTCATATCCTAATAAACTGTATATCCCTATTCAGCATGGAAACAGTTTCATATACTGACAGACATACCATCATATAGTGAACATCCTGTATATGCAATACATAACCATTCTGTATATTTAGCATATACGTGAGTCACTTCCTACATACAGGACAGGTTCATTGCATACATGTCACATATAGTATATCAGATGGAAATATGTGTGAAATAGGTTTCATATACTTCATATACTGTACATGAGCTACACATACAATATATCATAATGAAGTACAGTATATTTCAAAATACAGTATGTACATGTATGTATCGACATACACCCAGAGGGGCTGCATACTGTGTTAGCATTGTATAATCTTGAACCAGTCCCTTCCTGATTTAGTAGAATTTACGAAACAGAGAACTTGATTGATCGGTAAAGCAGTCAGTTTTAAAAAGGTGCTGAAATTGTCTGACTCTGCTCCCCTCGGCCCCATAAATACCTCAGTAGTATCCGTTCTCAATCAGATAATTGTTATTTTGTAGTCACAATTTAACACAGTTCCTCCGACGCAGGACAAAAGAGAAGGAAAATGGGATTCTAAAAATAACAACATCCTGGGTTTACCAGTTCAGCTGTAGTAAATGGACACACTGCCATCTGCACCTCGAGGATAATTTGATTTACCCTGACATGGTAAATTACCCTGCTACTGCCTGTCCGTGTTATCCGCTAATTCAATTCACCGTCACTTAACACCCAGAGTCCTGCCTTTTTCGATAGGGCCCCAGAGGCACCGAGAGGCCAGGTTAGGCGGTTTCCTGGGTTGACGGTTTGGGTGGGACACCCCCGGGCGAGGCTAGTGATGACCCGAGAGTGTTGGGGCGTCCAAGCCTGTGAACTTTACAACACCGTCATGACCTTAGTGTGGAAGAAAAATCTGCGGCATTGGCAGAAATACATACTGACTTACAATACATACACACATGAACTAACACTTGCTGTACACTGTAGCCAGTGGATTGCTTCGAGGCCCTCTGGGTCACAGACCTAAAGGTTTGTTTGCTGCTATTCTTGAAACATTTCATTGTACAGATGCGGTCGCAGCGATGTGTATCATTAGAGCTCTCTGTATAATTTGTCATTTCAAAATGTATAAATATGTAAGATAACACTGCATTCATATGTTCCCAGTGATTAAAATATAGTTGCCTCTCGGTAATTACTGACCTCGGTTTCCCCCCACCACAAACTATACATTATGAAGAGACAACGTCATTTTTAATCCTTCTCTATAAATACATACATTTATATAGATTTTCCTGGCCATAGACAGGAATAATATCCACAGTTTATGCATTTCAACAATGAATGAAGTTTTCTCCTCATCGTAAGTGAGGATAAGAGTTTCATCCACTCTTCAATCAGATTTTTTTTCTCCTCCTCCTTTTTATTGTTGATGTTGTCGAACCTCAATTCCCACTCCGAGACTTCCAGCGGACTAATATTTGTCTTTCCACCTCCTCCCACTCGGCGAACATCTGGACTGGAGCTTTTGCCCGAAACACAAACTTCCTTGGCGAGCCTCCGTATCTTTTGATGATTGCATACATGACCATCGATAGTTTACACGACTGTAAACATTTCGCCTTGACCACCAACACACCATGCCTGCCCAGCTGAATGCTGATTTTTTTTTGGTCAATATCAATATTTATCATATGGGGCATGTTGACCTTTTTATAAGCCACATAAGCAATCTGACATGCATGTGGTTATCATCACTGAGAGGGAGACAACAGGTTTGGTATTGTGATGTTTCCAGGCAAAATAGAATAGAACCCCAGATTAGATAAACTATATATACCGTATATACTGTACATACTACAACATGGATGTCAAACTTTGAAATTCTGTGCAGGAAATTTGACTTGATTCATGGACAGTGACATATGCTGGGGTGATTATATCTGTAAATCAGAAATCGTCTGAATAGCTCAGTGTGAGGTCTGACTGCAGACAGTTTTATATGCTTTGCTCTCTCGTTTTATTAGGATGGCGTACAGGTGGTTGCTGTGTGTATTGTTTTGGGAAAATAATCTGATTGGTGCAGAGGGCTCAGAGCACCGAGGAGGAAATGAAAAATGATACACAACAGCCGTTACTCTGTAGCAGCGTGAATTTGTGGCTGAGGGGCTGATAAGAGAGAGGAGGACAGAGGGTGAAAATGAATAAGTGAACACAAAACCGATTATGAATGTGCCTGTACGTTGAAGCAGTGTGTGTGAATGTGTGAATGTTGCCATGGAACCAAGCCTGAAGTTTGGTCCAATTTGGTCTGTGCGATGGAAGTCATTACAGCTCAGGCTCGCTGCCCTGATTGAAGTCTTTATGTGGCGGTGAGCCGGCGTGACTTCATCTGATGCGAGGTCAGACGGCGCCACTTCAGCAATCAGGTGGGATTCAGGCGCGGAAAGATGTGCGCAGGGTGTGTCCACTCAGGCAAGTCATGGGGATTTCATGAGCAGCTCCCTCATGCACACTGGACACACAGTCGTGCATCTGTACATACACACACAGAGAGAGGGAGAGAGAGATAGAGAGAGAGAGAGATTATTTGATGGTGCAGGGAATAGCTGAGTGTGTCTGTAGATGGCAGTATAGCACAGAGTTCTTGCTATCTGTGCCCCTGTATATCTCTGTAAGTTTGCCTTCATAAATTCCGTCATAAATCCTTTAAATCAAATGTACCACATATTCCACATATATGCCTTTACTTGAATACACAAATGCATAAACATACTGTATACGCTGATTAATACCTTAGCCAAATTCAAATTCTATCATTGCCAAATAAAATGTTCTGCTTGTTTCAAAGGTTTGGTCAAATTAAAATCTAGGAGCATTTGTGCAAGTGTGTGCATGTGTGTTTTAGAAAACAAGTAATGGAAATTGCAGATTCCTCCTCAGCGTTTGGAGGACAAGCCAGCTCTTTCAGCGGGAATAAGTCGAGTTCTGCATTCATTTGCATTCATGTTTCCCTATAAATATATTCCTCTGTGTCCTGCAGACAGAGACATCACTGTGAAAGATCTGCCAGCCCGAGTGGCCACCAGCAGGGAGGGCGGGACGCAGGAAAGGGATGAAACAAAGGGTATGGAAACGGATCAAAATTGGCGAGGGAAATAATACATATAGCAGATATGGTATTGATAAGTCAGAGGGATCTGGATGTGAGCGAGGCTGTCAGGAAGAGCTTGACACATATTATGGCGTCGAGAAGGGAGAGAGGGAAAGAGTGGAATGACTTTTTGTTGAAAGAGTAAGACGGATGTGACCCAGCGGTTAGTCAAGTCCCCTGTGGGGTCTTGGGGGGGGGCAGCAGCGTCTCACTCGTTTTTTCTCGCCCTCTCGTCCCTCCACATCTGGAGTCTGTTTAGC
>OMOW01086427.1:0-10030 GCA_900312555.1 Lamprogrammus exutus
TCCCTACACGACGCTCTTCCGATCTGTTCAATTAGCAACATTGAGAGATGCTTTACGTAACCACATCTAACCTGATTGCCAATCAGGGGAAGGTGACTACTTGAGAACAAAAGGACTTGGTAGTCCAACAGAGCTTTTGGTAGTCCACTCGGCTCAAATGTACAGACAGCCTTGTTCACATACAGTACTTTCATATGTGCTGCAAAGACACCAAAGTAAATGATTTTAGCTGGTTTATTCTGGGTTCTCGTGTTAAAACAGATGGTCCAAACATCAGCCTGGAATGCAGAGAGATCAATGCCAAAAGGACAAAAACAAGAAAACAAGCACTTATCAGTGTCAGAAAAACCAACCTCTGGATTTTTTACATTCTTGGCATTTTTAGGTAAAATTGGACTTTCAGAATGTAATCTTGTGGCAAAGAATCCAAGCGAAGAACAGCTCAGAAAAATGAATGAGGTCTACTTTAAGGACAAGAACACATAACTTCTCCTTGACTTAGCTTCATCGCTCAAAGGCAGAAGTTGTAATCTTAGAAGGCCTAAGAATCTAGAAAAGAAGGGGGGGCAATGCAAAGGGAAGTATCTAAAGTTTCTCCTTGAGTCCTCCTTGTCTTTCTTTTCACTGCTGTGCCCCACTCTGATCTGCTGCTTCTCACGCCTCTAACGGGGCGTCAATTAACATTCCAACTCTTGGCCTGTGGAGGCTCCATAAATCACTTCACCTCTTCCCCATTTCCTACTGTAGGTCTAATGACAAGGGAGACAAGATGATTGAATGAATGTGACCTTCTTTACCCTCCCATGGGTATTCAGCTTATGCTGCCACAGCTGGTGTTCCACAGTGTCATCCCAAAACCAAATTTGTCGTATTTTGTCGATATAACATATAAAAGGGCTTTTAAAGGAAGAGTCTTTTTGACATTTACATCTTCTTCTGAAGATTGAGAGGTAAATAAATCATCATAAACTAACTGTCATGCAGTTGGTGTCTCCTCACAGCAAACAGTCTGGATTCAAAGACATTAATTTTACCCTAAAGACTACTTCCAAAAATAACGAAAGACACAGCAGTCTTGACCACCAAACGTTCCCAAATGGAATTCCAATCGCCACTAACTTCCCATAGGCATCCCTTTGGGGAATCTGTAGGCTAGCATACACTTGAATCTGACGGGTGCAGCCGGAAACCCTAATGTTGAAGCCACAGTCTTAAAATTCCCTAAACCATGGAGCTATTTGCCTCAGGGATGAGCATACAAATGCATGGACTGCCATGCTGCTTTTCCAGGGCTCACGCCATCATTTCTTAATACCACTCATAGAGCTGAGCCACAAAGACCTTCATGATGTATGATTGACATTCATCGTTCTACTGTGTGTCCCTGTAAGGCCAGATAATGCAGGATTGCTTATGGGTTCACATCAATTTTCATTGTTATTTAATAACATAGCCCCAAGGAAGAACCAGTTCCATTTTTGGTGTTAATCTAGATCCAGGGGAAGAGCCAGCTTTTTTAAAATTTTATTATTTCTTAACATTTTCCAATATTTTTGTCAGTCTCTTCAAAAGTAATGCACTATTACTATCACTATTATTATTACAATCTCTTTGACAAAAATCAGGCATTCCATGATAGACTATTAATAGTTGGAATTCACATAAATCCATATACATTTTAAAAACGACTGTTTCTAATGAGACTTACGGCAATTAAGTCCTCACAGTAAGAAAGTTCTAGGTTCAAACATGATTCATCCCTGTAGTAGGAGGGCTCAAATGCTCCCTTCTAATCGATATTAATTAACCTTTCTGACCAAGGCAGACACGTTTTGTCACAATTCCCTCTGTGGTACATTAGAATTACACAAAGTTTGTTGTAAATCAATCCAATGACGTAGAAACAATGTGGTCAATCGATTGTTCTAGTTTTTTAGGTTTTAGCGGAACTTCTGTGCTTCCAATAGCGAACGTTTTCCTCTGACACAGTTAAACAGGATGTGGAACAACATAATCATACAATGGCTCCAGTGAATACACAGTCACAGAAACAAGTCGTTTTCATTTTGAACTGTCTGGTGTGGCCGCTTACAGTTTTTCTCAATTGTTTACACACTAACACTGGTACTTGAGAAACAATGACCACAACCAGTAACTCATGTACCAACCCCCTACACCAATTCTGCTAAAATACAAGCGCTTTTCCTGCTTCACACTCAGATTGCCGTTCTAAACCACTTTTTTTTCAAAACAATACACACAATTCTCTACATTTAGCATAATCTTCATGAATAAAATCTCATGTGTTCATGGAACACACTGCCATTCAAAATGCTAAACTTAATCATTCTATTATCAACACTGATTTCTCACAAGGGCAAACACATGTCGCACAATTGTTCAATTAGCAATCAGAGCTTCAGCAATAGAAGGGCCACAGGTGAGCTCCTCTGTTTTGTAGCAATGTATGCCAACATTGGAGAGAAAGGCAGAGCAAGAGGAGTGCAAGTAACAGGGGGAGGAAGAGGAGGAGGAAGAGGAAGAGCGAGGAGAGCCATAATCTCTGATGAGAATAGGGCCATTTTGATTGACCATGTGGTCAACCATGGTCTAACCATGAGGGAGGCTGGGCGGAGTCGGTGTCGGTGTCGTCCATCACCATACCACCCATAGCGCCTACAACACTGCCCATCTCCTCACATTCCTGGACACACTACACAACCTGCTCATTCCACCAGACCAGATAGATGGCCCAGAGCAGCCCAGGTACTTTGTCATCTGGGACGACGTAAGTTTCCTCCGCACTGCTCTGGTCCTCAACTGGTTCATTGACCACCCACGCTTTTCAATAGTTTATCTCCCACCATATTCTCCATTTCTCAATCCGATTGAGCAGTTTTTTTCTGCCTGGAGATGGAAGGTCTATGGCTGCAATCCTTTTACCCATATACCCCTTCTGCAAGCTAAGGAGGATGCATGTGCAGATATAGCTGTAGAAGCTTCTCAGGGCTGGATTCGCCATGCTAGGCAATTCTTCCCCTGTTGCTTGGCCAGGGAGAACGTTGTCTGCCATGTGGATGAGGTGCTGTGGCCACACCAAAACAGAAGACAGGATGCAGCCTCATTTTTTAAAACTGTATATGGGACATGTTTTTCTATTATTTGTTCTGTATGTAGAACACTTTACACCTCCTTTGAACAACGTTTTATTTGTTGGTATGTATACAGTATTTTTGGGGAAAAAATAAAAACATTTTGTTTATATTACAGTATATTTGTGTGTTTTGAGTATAAAAACATTACACAAAAATATTTTACAACAGATTACTGTAGATGCGTAGTAAGTGTAACACTAAATATGTAAAAGGCACAAGTCTCCTGATAATGCATTCATAGTAGTGTTTTACATTGAACTCATCAGTGTTCAATTGGTTCTTACAAATGTCTATTCATATGATGGTGTGTTTGTGTCATTTGAACACAAAAGACCATTTTGAGAAAACATGACATTGTTTTGAATGCAGGTTTTCTTTTTCTTTGAGATTTGTGGAGTTTTGACTTTTGTGTGGGTGTGTGATTTTTGGATTTGTATGAATAGTTCTGAGAATGTGAGGTCTGCTTTCAGAAAACGTGTGTAAACAATTGAGAAAAACTAAGTAATGAAGAAGAAGAGTAATGACTACTCCAGAATTAAGGCAGATACTGACATCTTCTGACTGGTGAAGGAACTGCAGCACGGATCGCTGATGCAAAATGACACCTGGCTGCACAGTGTTACTTCAAACATACATGCTTCTTACAGGCATAGCTCTACCAACATATTCTGAGGGGCTGAAACACTATACAGCAGAGGTTGGACCAAGTCACCATTTTGCCAGGAGTCCTAAATCAAATCTTAAAGCAATACATGATAATCTCAAGTAAAGTCACTAGAGCTTAACTTTTTTGAGTCATTGTTTGAGTCCTAAGCAAGTCATAATGCATTCTTTTTTTCAAATTTAATGCCAGGGTCGTTTCTCTCACTGTTTTTTAAACGTCTCTACAAAATGGAGACTTTTAGTTTGTACCAACAAAAGCTGATAACCAGTGCTTATGTTTAAGATCACCAATTTCAATTAATAGCTATGGGAATTGCGTTCATAATATTACTTAGTGACATCATTACCTCTATGAATGGTCCATTTCTCTTTGAAATAACAGAAAAATGCCTATGAAGAATACATTTGCAACAACATTGCTAAATATGTCTGTTGAGTCACACTGAAACTGAAAATTCTGAAGACCTTCAATATATTAACTATCAGTCTAGGAAAAATTTTTTAATAACTGTAGCAACGTGTTGAGGGGTGAAACCTGAGTTTTACACATAATGAACCACATCAATGTTCATCTCCAAACTTTGCATTAGAACAGCTTCAGTTTCTGAAGGCAAGTGACAAAAACACAAAGCTAGAGTGACAGACCATTTAATGATCTTCAGAAGTAAGTTAAACAACCATTTATTTTACAGTTAAAATGTCCTCATGGAGGAACAGCAAATACACTCAAAATGAAGATTGATCAAAAGACAGTTTTCATATTAATCACCATTTTTAAGTTTGTTTTTCTGCATTTTCTCCTCATTTGTTTATCAAAAATTATAAGTGCCTTCAACATAAACATGAGAGAATTCAGCTTGCAGTCATAGAAATATTTACACCACAGAACTGACAAGCATGGTTTACTTTCAGCATCGGTTTCACACACTTTTCTCCTGTCTCTTTCAGACTGCTTTGTTTTGTTGCACAAAACAAAAATAAGGACCCTGAAAAAAAGACGATTATCAAAGGAAAAATACACAAGAGCACAGATTAAGGACATTAGTATTTACAGCTTGGCTCAAGGAGACAATAGTTAAGGGGAGGGATGGAAACTGATGATTAACACATCCATTAGCGGCATGATGTCAAGTTCAAGTCACATTCTTCACCTGTGTGATTTCACTTTACTTAATATGATTTTAAAAATAAAGCATGCTACAGCACATCTGTCATGAAATCACAACTTAAATGACCTCAGGGCACAGACCATATGTGGGAGGACGATTTTCAGACAGGCAGCAGGGGGCAGTAGAGGACAACATCAAAATAAGGATACATAGATCAGCATGGTAAACAGAAAGCAGATACTCATCCGCGACAATACATCTGTTCCTTCAAAAATGAGGATTCAATTTCATAATGTAAAAGCACTGTAGTAACAGAGTTGGGCTGATGAACAATACCAGAAAGGGAATCAAGTCTGCCCTCTGAGTGGCAAAATACAAAGTCACATATGAAAATAGGTTCTGATTGATTTTTTTTTAGATACATTACGTGTGTTGAGCATTTGCAAAAGACATTTTGGCACAGAATCAATTTTAAAAATATTTTTTTTGATCCCATATCCTGGATCCCATACAGATCCTTCCCACCATTCCCCTCCTCTCCCCTGCCCAAAGAAAGAAAGAAAGAAAGAAAGCATTGGGATTTGATGAACTGTCTTGTAAAATAATCCACTTGGTCTCTCGACATTGCTCCAGTCTTTAAATATTTATAGTATTTACAGTTTCACAATTGTCCACAATACCCATAGGCTTAAAGATGCAAACAAAAATAAACAAATTAAATATTTTATATAGTCCCCAGTTGAGGCATTAAGTGTAAACTGTACAACTCTAAATGTCCCATCATGAGTTCCTGGGGCAAGAACTCTTTGGGATGGAGAGTTGACTCAAGAAATGAAGTAGACGTTGGCTGATGGTGAAGAAGCAAAAGCAATGGGACTGGTCAGGCCGACATGATTCTCCATCATTTTCCAGGCAATGATTTTCTTTCATCTTGCAAAAGCATGGCTGATCACTTGAGTAATCATTTCATAACGTATCATTTTATACTCAAATCTGTACAAAGTTCACAATTTTTTCCTTAACATAGTGCAATGATTTTTCACATAAGTTCGCTTAAAAAACACAATCACTTATATGAAGGTAAAAATATCCCATAGGAAGGTCTCATTCCATAGCTTTAGGAATGCTAGGAATTAGAGAAGGCTATCCACAACACCTCCAAAGATGGCAAAAATGAATGAGCAAACAAAATGTATCACAAAAAATCCCCATTTGACCCATAATATCCTCTGCGTAAAAGTAGAGTTTTGGAATTACGTCATTGGATGACTTAAGGACTTGGTGAAGTGAAGAAGTAAAAGTGAGTGCATGCTAAATTAATTTTTAAAAAGAGAAAAAAAATCATTAAAGAAATATGAGGCATTCTCAGTTTTCAAAACTGGATGAGTCCAAAAGGGCTGGTGTTGGCTTTGTTCAGAAAAACAATGGAGGTAATTAAACAGAGGCAATGACAATCATGAGGTGAGGGGAAATACTAGAGATGCTGTTGAGAAGGTCTGGGGCCAGGCGAGAAAGGTGGCTCTCAGAGAATTCACACGGTGGGAAAATCTGCACCACATAAGCTGGCTGTGAATCCAAAGACAAAAACAAGAAGATAAGAGAGGAAACCAAGCCTCCATACCATTACATTGTGAACCCACAAGCAATATTCACAAAAGGCCACAGACCTGATTGGAGCCAGGGTTGGGGACATTGATGATGCCAGCTGCCTGTTTGGCTTGTAGGTATGTGATGAAGCCACTTTTCAAGGCTTGGGTTTGACCAAGTACATCTTCTTGGTCTCGACCACAGGGTAGAGCCAGGAGCAAACAGTAGTCATTCTCCACCTACCATGAATGATAATAAAGTGCTTATAAGAAATATACGCAGAAAACGCACCTCTAGAACAAATGTATTACTTGTCTCAACAGTTTTACTTCATATCTTGATTAATTACATAGTTACCAGTAAAATAATTATCTAAGGACATAAACTGCAGATCCCCACCAAAATCTAATGTTTGCCACACAGGCCCACTGCTCCTCCTAGTGAGATTGGCTTAAAGTGCAGAGAACACATTTCATTGTAATACAATGACAATAAAGTCTTCCGACAATGAATTATATCATCAAATTATCTTTGGACAATGTATTATGTTATAAACAGCTAGTCGGAGGTGAAAACAACAGATGCTGAAAGACTCACGGTCATTCTGCGTGCCACACTGTCCAACTGGGAGGCCTCAAGCCTCATCCTCTGGACAATACGAAGAAGAGGACCACCCTCTGGGGGTGGTAGGGAGCGCTGGGCCAGAATGTTGTTGCCAGAAACAAAGTGCAACTGAACAGCAGCCTGGTCATTCTTCAAAGCCAACAGTCCTTGCCATACAATTGGGTATTTCTGTATAAAGAAAACATTTGGAGAAGGTTGCACTCCAATTGTATTCCCTGTATAATGTTCTCTTAATTTCATTACTAGTGTTTTTCTATCCTTACCGTCAAAAGCTGCACCATGTCAATGGAACGATGTCCTGAATGTTCCAGCTTAACATCAGTCCGGGAATGCACTGAGCTTGATGGGTGCACTGCAGGCGAAGATATTGTCAGGAAGGCAGGAGGGCCTTTTTGCAGAGAAAGGTCTGGCTTGTGTGACAGACCCATAGGAGATGTCATCGGTGAAGACATGGGAGATTGATATGAAGGTGAGACAGTATCCCTTGGTATTCGGGACATGTGTGAGACATCAATAGAGGTAGGGTGGCGAAGATGGGAATTCTCAGGCTTGGAATCGATTCCTCCCCCAATGGACTGAGACATTTTTCCCCTGTGACCCAGTTCAGCCTCTGAGGGGACCTAATTAAGAATATATGTACCAAATTAATAAATCTATGCATATTACACATGTATATTAACACAGTATATCACTTGTCATTACACACAAAACATATTGCAAAGTTATTTTCATAAAGTCAAGTGATAGGTATCACACCTGTGAAGATGCAATGCCTTGGTTAGCAAGGTTCTGTCCTGATGAGGGATGTCCTGGAAATTGGGAGGGGAAACCCCGCATGTCTCGATAAACTGTAAAGGAACCTGCACCTCCTTGATGGATCAGCTGAACCCCATGAGGGTGAGGAGACACCATGACTGGACTAGATGCATGAAGTCCCCTAATCCTACTCTCGTTGGGAGATGGGTGTATCATCTTTCCTTCCAGTGGTTGAGTAGACTCTTTTGCTGAAAGGTCCATGTTCTTCCCCACTATAGGACTCTTGGAAGGTCCAGAGATGTTGCTCAAAGAGGTTGAGCCAGTCTCTGAGGCGCGTGACTGTCTTGCTTCTGCAGTGGCCTGCTCTCCCAATTGCTGGTGCATGAGGATGCGCTGGTGCATGTCTCTGTACTGATCCATGTGTAGGCTTGGGTGAAGCCCTCGGTGGTCACTGTGCATCATCATTACATCTGCCTGGAGTTGAGGCACTGAAGGCCTAGTAAGAGCTTGGTTAAAGTGTCGAGGATCTTCTTCACTTCCACTGCTGACACTAGCACCTGATACTGACCCCTTGGGGCTGGAATGAGACTGCAGTACCATATCTCGGATTACGTTGGACTGCGGCGTGTTTGAGCGCTGCGGAGGCCCTGGATGGGGAGATGGCAGAGAATCAGCTCGCCTTCCATAGCTGATACCAGTTATCGGTGAGGTGTTCATCCTAGCCTCGTGTACCATTGACTGAGTGGCACTGTGAGGCTGAATTATGACAGAAGATTGTTCTGGGTGAGGGTGATGCATACTAGAATGATATGTAGACATTGGAGGAATGCTATGACCCAAAACCACAGATGATCCCATGGGAGAACAGGCTTTGGCAAAGGGTGAAGAGGAGTGAACAGCTGTTCGTGGAGACTGGGGTTCTTGCTTGAGGTGTACAGCAGAGCGATCAGTTGGTGTACCAGGGCTGGGGCTCATGCGGGTTCCTGATAGTGATGGGTGGTGTGGACTCATGACTGGGCTGATGTTAGACTGCTGAGCGGCTTTACTCATGTCTATCTTTTTTGTTAGAGGTTCTGTAACTACTCCTCTTTTGTTGTGCTGTTGCTGTATCACAGCTGGGTTGTACATCAGCACTTGAGGAGCACTGGGTGTTGGAACTGCTTGTTGGAACATCTTTACCACACCAACATGGGATGCTGTGTGATATGGGGTTTCAGATTTGTCACACCCAATATTCTCCTGCTTGGTACTAGAAATGACTGGTTGGGAGTTATAGGACTGGGTGGTCAAAAGAACCCCTGTGTGGACAAAAGGGGTAGGAGTTGAGGCTACTTTTGGGGTGGGTGACAGGGATGATGTGATGAGTGCATCTTGTTTAATCTGAGATTTGGACACAGACTGTTGAAACTCTATATCTCCAGCACTGGCTTGGGGAATTTGACTAATTTTGGCTCTCATCCTATGAGGTCCCTCAGTTTTCTGACCTGAATAACTGAGAACAACAACACCTTCTGATGTATTAACCCTTAAGCCTGGACTGGAGCCTGTACTGTAAGGAGTGGGCTCAACAACAGAGCGCCCTCTAGTCCCATCCTCTACTGTATCCATTCCATGGTAGCGACTATTTTCATTGGAATTTGATCTATATTTTTGCTTTGGGATAGATAGGCCAATGCTTCTGTTGCTTAAGGAAATCCGTGGAGTTTCTTCTGTGTCATAAGGCATTGGAATTCGACTAATTACTGAGGTAGTAGGTGATGAAATGATAGTATGCTGGGTCTTCTCTCCACAATTCTGCTGGGACTCTGTTAGAGGGGAAGGCTTGTGGTGTGTGGGCTGGGTTGGTAAAGGTCTTTCATCAAAATGTAACTGCCTTGAACTCACTGCATCAGAAGGATTTTCATTCTCTGCCATCCGTGATGGATCGGACAGTGCAGATGTCACCATAGTGGTGGGTATTGCATTGCTGTTTGATGCAGAGACATATTTAGGTTCCATTAGGATTTTTCTTAAAGTACTGGAACTAGGGTCAATATCCGATGCCTTGGTGTCAGGAGGCATTGGTGGATTTGCTGAAGGGGTTCCAAGTGCAGTTGGTGCTGGTACAGAGGGAGTTACTACTGAAAATTGACCATA
>OMOW01086576.1:3649-17644 GCA_900312555.1 Lamprogrammus exutus
AGTCGCCCTTTTCCTCATATCCTCCCGTAATTTTGACTCCTTCAATTTTTGGCTCAGAACTCAATATTGTCTAGCTTTTATTGTCCAATGTTTTGCTGTACATCTTCTACAATATAAGCTTTTACCACGATGCACAAAGCACTTTGCAATAAAAAAACAACAACAGTGCTGTCAGACTGATAAGGGCCCAAGCACAGAAAGATGACACAATATTGAGATTTACAAACGTTTTATGAAACTCCTTTCTTTCATGTGACTCTATGATCATTTTTATTTACTAGCAGAGTGGTCGAAGAAGCCTCAGATCAGTGGAGCAATGCAGAGGTCACAAACAGTGAAACAGTTTAGACCGAAATCAAAGGGGTGTACCATAACAGAGCTGTTTTTGCAGCCGCCATGGCAGAGCACAAGTTTTAAACACTTGTGACTACAGCGACAAAAGAAAGACTCCTCATGGCGGCCGTGCTTCCAAGCCCTGTGGTGTAAACATAGCCATAGAGACATTTTCTGCACATTTGCTCAGATATCAAATCAATTTCTTTAAAGTTATGAGCAATTAATCTCCACAGATGTATTAAACATTTCAACTTGAGAGTACAAACATGATTTGTCTCAATTACATATAATTACATCTGTTGTCTCTAGAATGACTCCTGATTGGTGAAGGACACCACTGAGACCTCGGGATCCTTTGACTTGAATATTAACATACCAGTGGGTTCTATGCCAAAAACAAATATCAGTACAATGGCAAGGAGGGCACCAATGTAGTAATTTGATTAAAGTTGGCTTTAGGCTTTATTAAATTTTTTACACATCTGCTGTTTACACTCTCAACAGGTCATCTGTTAAACTTGGTGACCTACATTACAGGAGGTCTATTCCTAGTTTTCCTCTGGACAAATTGCGCACAGATTAATTTTGATTTGGATTCCTTGTAGATCTGCATGAATTAAATTATGATGCATGAAAATGTACTGTAGATATAAATAACCTTGAAATCCTTTGAACTACAGTTTGGAGATTATAAATAGAAGCGTAGATTCTTAGTGACCATGAGATATTAAAAGAGCCAGTACAAGCAGTAAACACCAGAATCATCAGAGACACTTCAGACTGGAAAACTAGCTTTTACACACACCTTTCATGTCACCACCTACTGCGTTCAATTTTTATACTAGGTGTCCCTCTGTCTGTGTGTGTATGAGTCATTGGACAAGCCTGCATATGAATTTATAAGTGTGATATATCAAGACACCCACACTTTGTGGCTCCTGACAGGGTACCACGTCCTCCAGCTTTCATGACCATATTGATGTTCTGTCTCAAATGCCTGAACTGTTCTCATCACACACACACATTGAAGCTTGGTGACACACACTCGACACAAAGGCACATGCTCTCTGAATGCCCCTCTGAATCAATAAAGTGTCTTTATTGTCAATGCTCCAATAAAGCGTATCTATCTACCAATGTTTAAATACATAAACATTCAAGTTTATGTAGGTTAAGTTTAAAGTAGGATATCATCTCTACTGTCACTCTCTTGAGACAGGAATTAAACTCCTTCTCTGGCTTCACGGATTCCACTGATTTATTGAATTAGGTTTATTGGTCTTAGGGAGCTCTATTTAGCAGTATCCTTCATTTGGTGAAATACATACTACTTGAAGTGGCTGGATTCTGTGTGCAATGTGTGTGTATACCATGTTGCATATCTCCCTTTTCACTCAGTTGTGAATCAACAATAAGCCAAAGAAAGGAGCAGTAATATCCACCAACATGGATTTGTTGACAGAACACACACTGCTGATATATTGTTGCTGTCAATCATCTACCTTTTATTTTATTTATTTATTTATTTTTTTGTCTGACATTAGATGATGAGATCAGAGACACTGGGTCTAGCTGGTTGATTGATGTGTGAGGGGATGAAAGCAGAGATTCAATAAGGCCCAGCGTCAGTGGATTATCTGTCTTTGTCATCGGGACACAATAAAGTCAATTGTATTAGCGTCACTTACTGTAGGTGCACCAGTGTTACATAGAGTTGCCATGCAGAGGAATACACACACATTCACAATGCACACACACATCACAGAAGCAGGGACTGCATCACATTATTGGATGGGAGGGTATTTAATCAGCCCCATGTTGTCTCTTCATCATCACCTGCTGATGGTAAATTAATCGCCAGCAGTGTATTTTTGATCGCACTCTGCTGTATAACTATATCCGCTAATAATAGAACAGTCTCCATCCTCATCCTGGGGCATCCCTGTAGGTAACTTATTTCCCACAATTCACTTAAAGACGCAGAGGTCCACATAATAATGAATATGTGGTAACCAAAAGGGAAGAATTGCCATGAGAGGATATTATGATGTTGCACAGATGGTGTCCTTTCTAATGTATGTAGGGATTATCTTAGTCTTTGTAGATACAAATATAGATTCTTCCAACAACTCTGCAGCTATTGCATTATTACTGTTACATTCTTCTCCCTTCATATGTGTACTTTTATTAAAATGTTTAAGTCAATAACAGCCTTTTTATTCAGATAGATCAGAAAAGTATAATGTTTTATTCTAGTTGTTTCTCTCTCTAAACGTGAGTTCACTATTAGAACATGAGACATTTTGTCTTGGCTTGTTTGGCCTTGGCAGAGGTATGTGCTCTAATGAGTGCCCTTTTTATTATTTTGTTATTTAACTGGTCATAGAGTGTTGAAATTGTAATGTAGTATCCAAAGGTGACTGATTGGGTTGTTTCTGTCCTTGTCAGCTTGTAAATATCCTGGAGAAGGAGCCTTTGTTCTTTTAAAGCATGTTTGAAAAGAGATGTCTATATATTTACTACTACTATAGTAATACTATACTGTACTACTTTGTATGTACTTTATCCAGTTTATTTGTTACCTCTGCCAAGGAGGCTATGTTTTCGGTTGTGTTTGTTTTTTTGTCTGTCAGGAGATACCTTAAAAAGTTATTGATGGATTTCAGTGAAACTTGGTGGGCACGTTGGACATGATCCAGGGAGGAATCCATTAAATATTGGTACCTGTCAACCTGATGGTGGCGCCGCAATACCCACTTTTTCCTTTTGGCCTATAACTTTTTAACCATAAGACATAGAATGCATTTTTTCCCTGTATTACTTGGATCTATCCGCATTCTTCCATATTGGCCATGTCCATTTGCACCTATCTAGAATATCTGCCCTTTTGAATTTTATTCCAAAACAGTTTTTCTCCTTCAATTTTAGGGCAATTGTCAAACATTTTTACATACAGAGTCCCTGGACTGAGCCAGACAAAAGTTATATCTAGTCATTAGTCTCGTAAACAACCTGTTAAAATTCATCATTGAGAGTTGGAGTCATAATTGGAATACTACTCTATGCACCTTTGGCCTTCTACTTTTTATATTCTCCAGCATTGTCTGTTGCCTATATATGTCTAAACACGACTTTCATGGAAATATTGTGCACATAGACAAGGTAAGCATTTCATGTAGGCGGCTCCGTATCATTTGTCACATTACCAACAGGGCTTAATGCATTGGTTGACAGTTGTGGAGCAGACACCAGTGACAAAGCTTGCTGCGTGCTAACTCTGTAGTAATCCCTGCAGTCAGTCAGACACACACAAGCAGGGATGTGTTTTGCTAATACAGAGAAGGTACTGGTGATAATGCTGGCTGGCGGGATATTCATAGGGAGTCACTTTACAGTCAGGTTGAAATCTTGGAAGGAATCCACTGTCTTAACCCTTGTAAAAGCTTGCAGTGTGGTCTAATTGGAGTTAGTAAATTAATCCAGCAAGATTGGAAGAAATACATACAGTGTAACTGTGCTTCTTTAAGAATAGAGACAAGGACATGGTTCGTATGGAGAGAGGAGAAAAGAGAATAATACAGAGATGACGACAGCATTATATACCTGCGTAGAAAATTTAAGATAAATAGTGAATTACAAAGAAAAGGTAGTCACAGAAACAGACAGCGTCCATCACAAACAAGGGACACAGTATACAGGCAAGGAAGTAGAAAGCTGCATCTGTTTCATATGTCAGTGTGTGTGCATAGGTGAGAAAGGGATGGTGTTAGTGTGGGGAAAAGTGAGTTAAACAAGCTCACTCTATTCTTGACACACTCCCATCTCCCTCTCTCACATGGCGACAAAACCAACCTTAGTGCTGTAATGCCTGAATTAATGTTCATGTTTTATTTGCTGAGATATCCATTCCTTCTTTTCTCCGTCCCTCTCAGAGACACAGTTTCCAAAGGCCTCAGGCGATAACTCGTCATTTGATGAGGACAGTAATGACAGTCTGTCCCCAGAGCAGCCAGTGGACCAGGAATCTCCTCTGGGCATGGGACCTTTGTCATCACCCACAGATGCACTTGCAGGGAGCAGCATCCCATCACCAACACAGGTATAATCACACAACAGAGAGTGTGACAGTTTGACAAACATATTGGCCTCTAATTTCCGAGTTGGCACAAAAAGAGCAATGCCACTAACACAGTCCTAATGCTGAACATCAAGTGTCTGTTTGGAATTTTCTGGCTCTTAGGGAACCCATTAGCACTTAGCTGATTAAATTGTGGTGCCAAGGGTGTGTTTATGCACATCAGGAAGCACAGTGCAGTTTTACTTATCCTTCTAACATGAAATCGCACTTATTACCTTTACATGCATATCATACTCCATGATTTTGTCTGTGCTGCCATTAAGGCAAAAATCTGAGTAATGTACATGGATTGGAATTAATATGGTTCGTGGTATGTCAAATATATATGTCTCGTCACTTAACCACAGTATGAGGGAGGTTCCACCAGGTGAGGAAATGTACTGTGTGTAAGAGGTTGCTCACGCTGATTATAGATTTTACATTCTTAAGTAAATTGATTTACAAATACATAGTATAGGTCTGTTTCTTGGAGTAAGCCTATGTTGATTTATCCTGATTTAAATGTATTTATCATGTTTACATGATGTTTGATGTTTGTGCCTTAATTACAGGAAAAAGTATTCATGTGTATGAATACAATTTGTGGCCTCAGCTCCCCAGATTTGGTGATAATGAATTATTGAGATAATTAAAATTGCCAAAACTGGTGAAGTACTGTGAAATGATTCCCCGCAATCAGATACTGTGGGGTTTTTAATAAACTGATTATAATTTGAATAATTCTACAGGTTGAGTTCCTGAATTTTCCAAACTATGAGCTCCTTATGAGTCTGAAAAGTCTCCTAAAATGGAGCTTGTGAAGGAAATTTAAGTACACTTGCAGTTCATATAAAAGTCAAAAAGCAGTTATTGCTGTTCATCCTTGCAGAGCAACACAATTTAATGAACCCATCTTTAGCTTTTAATTGATTCTTGTTTTCTTGACCAAATACTTATCAAAACAGCAGCTTCAGTAATTTTGTCTTAGTTCTAGGCTCACTTTGTTTTAGTCATTTAAGTTGGAGAATGGCACTATACCAGAGTTGTAACACATCAGTGTTACCACCTCACCATATTGGAAATTTCCCCATCGTGGGACAAATAAAGGATTTTCTTATCTTATCTTATAAGTTTAATTTCCCCTATTAGGTTCCTCCTCCTGCTCCTCCTCTCCCATCAGTCTCTGGATCCCCCTCTTCATTGAAGCTGACCAATGGGACAGCAGCACTGTCTACCCACAGACCTGGAGCTGCCACACAGATCAAGGTTAGGCACTAATCTTCCTGTTCTGTTGGTGTCCCTTGTAATCCTGGAATTAACTGAAAATTCAAGTATATGTTTGTTTAAAAGTGTACAGTACACACTGACCAGCTACACTCCATTACCTCTTGTCCCAGTCTAAACCACACTGTGCCCAGAGACCAAAGAAACCCAAAGACAACAAGCCTAAGGTGTGTTTATTCAATTCCTCGTCTATTTCTCATTTTTGAAGTAATACAAACTTATAAACAGATTCCATTTTTTTTTGATGATGTGTTACCTTTCAGATAAAGAAGTTAAAGTATCATCAATACATCCCTCCTGACCAGAAAGGAGACAAAGAGCCTCCTCCTCAGCTGGACTCATCCTATGCCAAAATCCTCCAGCAGCAGCAGCTCTTCCTGCAGCTTCAGATTCTCAGTCAGCAGCAGCAGCAGCATTACAACTACCACACCATCCTGCCTGCACCACCCAAGTCAGTCTCTCTGTGACGTGTGAACTTGTCAGGCAAATATTAAATCCCGGGTAGCAGGTGGAACTAATTAAGCCGCCATTAATGTTGTGGCATCTTAATTCCATGCCAGCTGCCACACATTAGAATTTAGTCAAGAACTCTGGAAATTAAGCTAGATGTTCAAAAAGCTTCCTCTCTTCAACCATATTAAGCCTAGACCTCCTTTCAAATCACTACAATGTTCAGCTGCAAATCACAGTAGGCTCTGCCATTTGCTCCAGCAGCATCAATGAGAATTAATGCTCCATCTGAAACCAGACTATCAGCATATGTTTCACTGCTGCAAAGTCACAATTCCACCTTTTTAGTTTCATATCATGAATTTCATGTGATTACACCTTTTTATAGACAGTTTTATACTATGAAACTACTACACATCACTTTTACTTTCACATCCATCATGTGATCAAAAGTGTGAACGTTAACATGAATTTGCTTGCCCAAACCCAATATTTCTGACCAATGTCCTAAATGTTTTAATACTGAACATCGTCATTGACATAGGCTGCCAATCAGCTGTGCTTTCACATGAAGTCAAAGACATTCAGGCCGACTCTGCCGCCACGATAATGGAACCACAACACACAAACCAGCAGGTGGATTTTTCCTGTAGTAATACAGCAGTGGCTAAAAGTTTTGGTACTGTTCTATTAAAAAAAATGAAATAAGTTGAACTCGACAAAAGTAATTGGCATCCACCATTCTTCATTCCATATTTAATAGAACTGTCACTTTGCTTTAGAATTTCGATGTAACATATTATTTTAAATAATAAAATAAATGAAAATGGCCTGGAATAAATTATTGGGACCCATTACCTAATATTTTGTAGCACACCTCTGTTCTTTTCTTTGAAAGTTTCGTTTTTTTTCTTCTGTGAACATAGCGCTGATGTGACTTACCAAAAAGCTCTCATTTTGTTTCATTCTCACAGAAGCATTGTGGTTTGTCAAAATGCATTTTTAGCTAACTCCAGTCAGGCTTTTTTATGTTTCTTATTCAAAAGTGGGTCCTCCTGGGTCTTCGTCCATGGAGCCCACTTTGATTCAAAAAGCAACTGATGTGGACTAGACACTGTTGTACCTTGATCTTGGAGGTCAGCTTGTATCTGATTTGAAGTTTTCCTTAGTTCTTTTTACACCATTCAAAGTACCGCTCTGTTCAATCTGGGGTCGATTTTCCTCTCACAGCCACGTGAGGTTGGCTACAGTCCCATGGACCTTAAACTTCCTGATAATATTAGCAACAGTTGTCACAGGAACAATTAGCTGCTTGAAGATGCTCTTGTAGCCTTAGCTTGATCATACGTGGCAATTATTTTCTTCCTTATCTTTTGAGACAACTCTCTTCTTTTCTTTCTCTTGTCCATGTTCAGGGTTGTGCACACAATGATACCAAATAGCACAGGGAAAACTTTTGTCTATTTAAATAGGCTGAATGTCTGATTAAAAGACAAAAGACACCATTGATACTAATTAAAGAAAATAGTCTGCTTGAAATATCACTACAATCCATATAGATTATTATCTTTTGTTAGGGGTACACATATTTTTGTCCAGACCATTTTCATTATTATTTTAAAATAATATGTTACATCAGAAATCAAAAACAAAGTGTCAGTTCTATTAAATATGAAATAAAGAATGATGGATGCCAATTTCTTTTGTCAGTTTCAATTTATTTTAGAGGAATTTGTTTTTTATTTGAATGGTACCAAACCTTTTAGCCACGTCTGTATATATCTATATATGGCTGGTGTGAAAGCCTCTGCTTCATGTATCCAGCATTTAAAGCAGTCACAAAATTACTCCTTTCTGTTCTTCAGAGTCTGAGTTGTTGTTGTTGTTGTAGTTGTAGGAATTTATGGAGGAGCTGGTCAGTCAGTGTTGTGTTTTGGTTTCATTTTGATGGATTTCCTTTTAGTTCCTATGACACACACACAGTGACTGGCTTAGATGCAAGGACTGGACTATGTGAAAATGGGAACAACAAACGTTTGTGAGCTAACTGTGTAGAGATAAGCTCACTATCCTTTGAAACAACTTTTGATATTTTGACCCTGCAAAGGTATTCCGAGAGATACCCACGGTAACATGAGGCAACAGCAATATTGTCTCATCTTGCTTCTGTTTCTCTTTCTCTCCAAAAGACCACAAATGGATCAGCAGCTAGGCTCTTCTTCCTCCAATAGCACTACCACTGTGTCCTCACCTAAGCCTGTTGCTGCCCCCTCTAACCAAGACAACCATAGCTGTCAGAGTGCTGCATCTACAGGCAGGACCAAACCATTGTCTCTTCCCACAAACCTGGAAGAAATGAAGGTTAGATGCACAACAAACACAATCAAAATGAAACAGCAATGGTTATTTTTTTCTTATTATGAGAAGAAATGCATGCCTGCAGTGTACTAGTAAGGACAGACTCGGAAGGGAGAGGACAGAGCACACAGACATAGTCAGATGGAATGTTTGTATTAATAAATCTATCCACATTTCAGCACACCTTCAGGCGAAAACCATACACCTGAATGACATTTATAGTGTATAGGGCAGGTATAGAGAATCACAGAGTAAAAAAGACAAATTAAAAAGTTTTTAATACAAATATTTGGAGAGAAAAGTATTAAGTCAAGAATACAATGATGTATTACATGAATAAATGACATAAATCTCACAAACAGTGATGATTCCTAACTAACTGCTTTTCACTTTTAACTGTTGGTTTGGATAGGGCTATACATGAATGTATTTTTTAACTTACCTAGCTGACTCTAAATTTACTGTATAAAATAAAAGTATTTTAATGTTTTGTTTTCAGTTTTGAATTGAAGATTGAATCTGAAAACAAATTGCAATATTGTAGAACAAGCTCCATATAACAAGAAATATCCAGATTGAGTCAAGGTGTTAATAGTCCATTAAGGGTGGCAAAAAAGCATATTATTTTGTTGTTAATGTGTTATAGTAAATATACCGTATACAATAAATATAAGTACATTTTCCTTTAAAATCATAGGAAACAAGGTATCAGTTGGGTCTGTATCACCAAGAAAATTAGATCAGCTTGGTTCATATTTCATTGTCCCTATGATATGTCTGCCTCATGTGATATGAGTAACATTAGTGTTGGTATCACATTGTACCTCCCCAAACTATTCAGTCTTAAAAATACAATCAGCACGGCATAGACCAACACCTCTTTCCACTGTCTGGAGCTGGCGAAAAATTGAAAAATGCCTTTCAGTTCACAGGTGACAGAGTGAGACAGTGATAGATCACTCTTGTCTTTTTGTTTTCTGTCTTCTTTTTTCCTTTGATCCTTTTCAATTTTACTCGATGTATTTATCCTCCTCTATTTTCACCTATTTGTCTTCCCTTACTCTTGTCATTCAATCTCAATTTCGCTTCTTACTCCCTCCTCTGTCAGGTGGCAGAACTGAAGTCTGAGCTAAAGCAGAGGAGCTTGCCTGTATCTGGCACCAAAAACGACCTAATTGAAAGGTTGAGGAACTATCAGGAACTGAATGGAGGATGTGCCACTACCGGCACTCCTACAGTGGGGGGCGCCACAGGGCCAGGGGCTGAAGGAGCAGGGAAACCCTCCAAAACTGCTGCAATCACCACCACCACCACCAACAACAACAACAGCACATCACAACAACAGCAACAGTTTCGATACCACCAACCCCACTCCGGTTATAGATCTCAACTACAACCATTTACCAACCAATATATGTTACATTTGTGTCAGCTGGCATCAGGCTCATATATATACTGTACATAAGCCCTACTTGAATGTGAATCATAGCTTTGCTGGTGAAATGGTTTTTTTTTTAATTTTTAAATGAACCTGTATTGATAATCTATGGATTTTGTGCTATCTTTCTAATATCATATCCATCTTTTTTTAATATCTATAAAGCTGATGTGGGCAGCAGTGCAGCCGCTCCACAGCAGCTCATGACCTTCAATGGCTCTGCCTCCTCGCCACCCATCTCTCCCGCCCCCTCTGACCACTCGCCAGCTGCCATGAGCCCAGAGGAGACCAGCAGTAACGGCGACACCTTCGGAGAATTGGTTGGTTTCATTGGACGTGATGTGTTGAATTAACCTTAGATAACCCCAGAAATGTGTTTACAGCTGCCTTTCTGCTTTTCAAGTTGCTCATGTGCTGCCAGGTTATGACACAAACAAATTCAGAAAGCTTCCCTGATGTTAATTAGTGCGGCGTGACATTACCGACACGTTGTTGTAAGGCGTGTGCCAGGTGAAATCCAGTGAAAATCAGCATGTTCTTGGGCAGCTGCATACGTAATACACATGTATTATAGTGCATGTGCAAGCAAAATGGACTTGTCAAATCAGCAAAGAACTTGAATTCTCTGTTTGACAGCTCTGCATTCTAAGAGAGATTTAGATTTAGAGATTCCATTTCAATAAACTGATTAATCAGCTGAATGGGCTTGGATTTTTATTATACCATTTTTATCATCCTTTGATCAAAAACATATGTGAGCCAAATACAGTTTAAAACATCATCAGATTTCATACCACTGACATGTATTTTAGCATGACTGTGTGTTTTATGAATAGCTCACCTGTAATGGAAAATAGTAAATGCCATAGTAAAGGCTCCCTCAAGGCAAACACTAAAAGACGGCGGTAACAATTTGCCCTTAATGACACACTGAATCTGGCACTCTGTTTTGTGAATTACCCCCTGTGGTCTTTAATAATGTTTGATAAAGTCAGATCTATTGTAATCCAATCAAAATGCAGGTAGAATCCAGATGACAGGAATGCCTTTTAATGCGAGATGTAAATGCAAATGCTGACATTGAATGTCATTATCTTGATACAGAGATCATATTTTAATGCAAGGCCCTCAGAGTCGTATGGCATGAAGGTATTAACTGTATCAGGCTTTGGCCAGTTAATTACTCAGACAATACTTATGGTGATCAATTGGGGATTTTTTTCCATGGGATTTGTTGATAATAAAAAAGATCAAATAATGCTAGCACTTTTAACCATTAAAAATCCCTCTATCTATGTTTCCCTCTTTCTCTCTCTGTAGATGAGTACACCTCTCACCCCACTCAGCCTTCAGCCATCTTCAGCATCTCACCTCACCGCAAATATTAAAGAAGAGCCCCCTTGCTCTACCCCTTGTGAGTTCTCTGTAACACCCACATGTGTACAGAAGCATTGCTTGGTCACATCGGCGGTCTCCACAATTACGCCAACAGGTCCTGCAGTGACCATGCTGGACAAAGACAAGATGCTACAGGAGAAGGATAAGCAGATAGAAGAACTGACCAGGATGCTTATGCAGAAACAAAGACTGGTTGAGGTGCTGAGGATGCAGCTGGAGCATGGAAAGAGGGGAGGAAGAGCACAGGGACATGTTCCAGAGTCAGTGGTTCTCATAAGAGTAAAGGAGGAACCACCTGATAAACCCAGTCTCCCTCCGTTATCATCTGCACATCCTCCATTAACCTCTCCACCATCTTCTCTCTCACGGGAGACAGATGTTACCAAGGTCGCTATCAAACAGGAAGCCATTGAGGCAGAAGTCGTTGTGCCTAAAATAGCCGTCCTATCATCACAAGCTCAGGGATTCCAGCAGTCTTACTCCCAAACACAAGAGGCACAAGAGCAGAATCAGCAGCAAATCAAACCAAAGCAGATGAGCATGCAAACAAAGCATGAACATCCAAGTCTACAGCAGACTGCTCTACAATTAGCCCAGCAACAAGCCATACAGAAACTGCTGCTACAGCAGCACAATAATCAGCTCCAGCAGCAGACACTTCAGAACTGCAATCAGATGCTGGAGAACCACCAGAACTTGCATAAACCCTCTCAGCAGAGAAAGAAAAAATCCCACAAACAGCAGGTTAAACAACAGCAGCAGCAATTGTTACAATTGCAGCAGCAGCAACAGTCAAAACAACATCAACAACAGATGCATCTGAAGCAACAGATTATACTGAAGCAGCAAAAGTCACTGTTACAGCAGCAGGTTAAACAAGAGCAGCAGTGTGCCAGACAGCAGCAAACCAAACAACAGATCCACATACAGACGAAGATACAGCTGAAACAGCAGCAGCTAATAGAGGCGAGGCAGCAACTGCTGATGCAACACAAACTACAGGCGCAGCAGCGCTCGCCACAGGTCAGAGATGAGCACATTTACAGCATGTTTTAAGTTGAAAGAGGAAATGTCTGGGGAAAATGGAACTGACCTCTTACTTATGCATATTGTTTTTAGACCATCTAGGAATGAATTTCATTTACAAGAGCAGCCACATTTTCTTGCATTTCGACAAATATGCACACAGTGCTAACCCAAGATTATTGCTGGGTTTTTGTAGGTGCCCCAAGTGTACCAACAGACAGGCTCCACCCCCTCCTTCCCTTTGGATCTCCTTAAAACTGACTCTGCCCCGACCCTGGTCACTGACAGCAATGGTAACCACTTCCTGATAGCACTGACTGCTCACATGACTGAGAAGCAAGGATCTGATGCACCTCAGAACAGAGGAAGCAATCACATTACACTGCAAGTATGTGACTCACCTGGAAAGTAGTTATTAATTTACTGCAAATATACAGCCAAAGTACTACTCTTTATTTGATTATATAACATAGATTATATCAGTAACTACATTGTTTCATTTTTTATTTTCCATCAGCGACTGCAGTCTGCTCCAGCCAAGCTCTCAGGGCATCTTCCTTCTCAGCAGCCTAAAGCTGATAATCAGTCCAAGCAAGTGGAATATTTAAAACAACAAAACAGCAAGGTGACCTTAAAATAGAGACATGATTTGCAGCCAGATTGCAAATGCTAAGGAAATATTTTAAAAAGTAGTTTCCAGCATGGGGGCATATTTTGTAATGACTATAAGAAACTCTGAAATGAAATCTGTCTCCTCCTCCCAGTGCAAAAGGTCACACTAATGCCTCCTACAAACTGCAAGATGGGTGACTGCTTTCAGGTTACGTGATGAAGGCCTGGTGAATCGCATCACTCCAACAAGCTGAAAAAAATACTATGCAGACAAAAACATATCATGAAAATGAAATAAAAGAAAAAGAAAAAAGGAGATATGGCCCCTGACAGCTATGGAGCTAAGCACTGTTTCTGAATTGAATTGCAAGTTGACTTTGGTCACAAGAGAGCTAAATTGGCTTTCAGGGGATTTGTCTCATACTGTAATTCATGACCGCTATTTTGGTTTGATGACCAAAGATTTCATCCCAGTTGTCTCAAGATTGTTAACTTTCACCTGCGACAGCCTAAAGTTACTTTACAAACCCTACAGTAAGAAATATAATCTTCACAAATACATGTCACTAATATACTCAAACTGAAACTGAATTTTACTTTTTTTATTTTTTAAAACCAATGGTGATAATAATGCCCACTTAAATACAATTGACATTTAATGGTGACAATAGCTAAAGTTTCATCCAGGTTCCGACTAAAATTCAGGCTAATATGTAAAATATCTTGCTATCTCATGCCAATTACACAGCCTTTCCATCAGCCACGTACAAGCGAATAAAACCCTGGCAATGTTACAAAATACAGAATTTGAATAGGTTGGCATACAATACAGTATATGAGATTAGACACATATCAGAAAATTTTCATATCTGAGAAAGGTTTTGATCCTTTGAACAGTCCACTAAGATAAGATAAGATAATCCTTTATTTGTCCCACGACAGGGACATTTGCAGTGTACAGCAGCAAAGTGGATAG
>OMOW01086592.1:0-13210 GCA_900312555.1 Lamprogrammus exutus
GCGTGTGCTCTTCCGATCGGTTTTCTGTCTTGCTGCAGCCGGGCACAGGTGCTGTCCATCTGTGTGTGTGCCTGCCTGGTGGCCCTTCCCCCTGGTGGCTTCCTGCTGGCCAGGCCTGCTGATGGGTGTGGGGGTTGAAGGGGGACCATACCTGTCTACGCCTGTAGGGCTCATCCTAAACACCCCTCAATCTCTCCGCTGAGCAGGGGTCTCCACAGGCGGCCCCTGCTTATCTGTTAACCCCTAGGCCCTCTCTATCTTCCCCTATCACTGCTGGTAGAGGATTATCTTTGAAGTGAGGACATCACTCTGTACAACATGGATGCACATAGTAATTAGCCACTTTCCTGTCTAGTGAGGGACATCTTCAGCAGCCACAACCACAACAGAAAACACGCTCCCACTTGTGTGCTGGTGTTATGTACTACCTGCGTTTCTTTTCTACTGCAGCTTTGTGGTAACCTCTGATTTGTATGCACTGACTTCATGGTGAATAAATTAATTCAGTGGTGTCCTACAGTATGTTTTATTACCACAGCAGTCACCCAACAGCCCCTCCCCGGATGACTACAGTTGTCATCAGCATCACTTCCAAATATTTACACTGTCTCTGTGCCATGTTTGTTGAGACAAAAATATGTGAGAAAGCACCCAATCTTACCACGGGGCTGCCGTCTGTCCAACGGAAGTCGCTGTCAAACATCTTATCATTAAACCCGATCCACTGGTAGTCCTGTCCAAGACCTGCCATACAGGGCAAAGTGAAACACAGCAGATTAAGTCTCTCTGTGGCCACATGTCCTTTTTAGGACTGTTTAGCTACAGAAAGAAAACTGGGAAAGAGAGAGATAGCAACAGCATTTTTCTATGCCTGAATCATTTTCCTGTGCTTACAGCTAAGTGCATGTGTAAAACATTCTTTCACTGGGCTGTCTGCAACTGCAATTTCAAACTTACGGTTGACGAACTGGTGCTCCTCATGGGACAGGATGCTGGTGAGGTGAGCCCCATGCATGCGGCACTCCCTCTCTGCTGTGTCCCAGTTTCTTCTCTGATGGAAGTATCTGTAGCAGTGGCCCTGAAACTTATGCCAGCCATAGTCACATGTTTCTGTATCTGATAGGAGAGAGAGAGAGAGCGCAAGAGAGAGAGTTATATGCAGAGGCATGAAGGCAGACAAAATGCAGAAATCTTACTGTCCCATGAACTGGAGGAAAATTCCATCCATGCATCTGCTAGCTCCTCCACCTTACCATTCTTGATATCAGTCTAATCTACTGTAACACCTGCATATACTGACCCCTCAGGCCCTCTGCTATCTGTGACTGGTGCTATTGTCTTTTATCAAGATGAAAGAGGAGGATCATGAGAGATTAGTTCCCTACAGCCCCTAGCAACAGCACACTATAAGGTACTCACAGAGGAGGTGGAGGTGAAACAATAAGAAATTAAGTGTCTATTATTACTCAACATGACTGAGAAGGCGATTCTATTTACCTCTGAGCTGAAAAAGAGTTCAAATAAATGTCAATCCCCGAGGCTTAGGTTGGGTTTTGGGATGGGTTTAAGCTAAGGAGGGGTTTTTCCATAGATATATATTCATTCTGCATCATTGCACCGAGGCAAAAGGAGTTTTTCCGAGGCATTCAAGTATTTTTCCTCAACCAGAGAGGTGTGTGTGTGTGTGTGTGTGTGTATGTTGGTCCAAACATACAGTATACTGCAACAAATCTATTTACTGTCAGTCTGTTGCTTCCTTTCTTTCACAGTGCGAGCACTGGGACACAAACAGACTAAACACACGTCAGCTCTTTCTCTGGGCTGTTCTCCTTAAAGTTACATTTTCTTCTTTTCCTGCCAAGACTTTCTAACGCAGCAGCTGGATCTGCGTACACAATCGGGGTGTGATTCAGTGATGAGTGATCACAGCAATATTTAGGGTGTAGACACGGGTCAAGAGAAAATAGGCCAAGGCAGTTGATGCCCAGAGCTCAGCACCCAAGGGATGAAAGCAGGGTGAAACAGGGAAGAGGAAACCAATAAATCATGGATGTTGCACCCATTATATTTTGCCCATCAGATGCTAAAAACAGATAATGAATTTTTTTAATTCATGTGTGTGTGTGTCTGTCTTGTCTTAGTCTTGGTGTAAATATCAAGAGCTGACTTGAACTCTGACCTGATCTGACCTGCTACTAATATCTGAATTATTGTATTGTTTCATTGTATTGAATTAAGTATTGTTGTACAGGGAACATTAAAGATGTGTCAGCTGTCTGTATGTCTGAAACTGGTGGAAACTGATGTTATCCAAGTATTATCAGACATGACAAACCTCCAGGCAACACTAAAGAGACTGAAAATGTGGTTGTGATGATGAGATAAATATGGTGTTTATGACTCATCTAAGGACTGTGAGAGACCCTGAGACAATACTCTGCTGTATGGTGGGTGGTCAGTAGCTGCACAATCAGACCAAATTGTATTTAATTTATGTGTGACAATTTTTTCTGGTTTATTTCCCAGGACTCTGGGAAGTTATAACATTAAGAGTCTCTAAAAGCCTTATCTTTACTGTGCTTTTTAAATAACATATGTTCTTGCTCTTCTCTTCTCTGGTGTATTGTGAAACACATTGCAACACTGAAAGCAGTGTCTAGACTGTTTACATGGATGATGGGAGGCAGTTAAACAGCTTTGATTAACACTTTGATTTATCTGAAACTGAATACTCCACAAGAGGTGAGGGAGAAACAAATCACATCACAGTCTTACCTTCTTCACAAAACAGCCCGGAGTAGCTAGGGAGGCACACACATGTGAAGGAAGCCAGCCCATCGACACATGTACCGCCATTGCGGCAAGGGTTTGACTGGCACTCATCAATGTCTATATATGTTTAAAAAAAACAGACATAATGAAAAACAGTTGAAACAACTTCAAGATACCACAAAGACGCTAAAAATCCTGGACCCTGCTCCTACCTTTCTCACAGCGATCACCGCTGTATCCAGGAGCACAGCTACATGCATGGATGCTGCCACTCTTGTAGCAAGATCCTCCATTCAGACAAATGTTTTCTGCACACAAGTGAATGCCTGTGTTGAAAAATGGGATAGAAAAATCAAATGAAATTCAGATCCTCAAATTCCAAATTCATGGGTATACAAATGGAAGCTATTTGATCAACATACCTGGAATTTCAACAGTCTCGCCAAGAACAGGGTACCCCAAATCAAGTCCTGTTTCAGCTGGGGTGGTTGTTTCCTCTCCTATTATAGGCGGTTCTCCTTCAATGAGTGTTGGGAGTGTTACAGCTGTGTCCACATCCTCATCCTCTTCAGAGAAAGATGAAGGAGTTGTAGCTATTGATGCCACTGGCTGGCTTTGTGTTACCGTTGTCAACCCTGTGCTTTCCCAGGCAGGTATTTCAGTGCTTGGTGTGACATCTCCATGAGTTTCGCTTGTCACTTCCTCTTTCCCGGAGCCACTACCAATGCTAACAGAAGTCACCTCTGAAGCTGTGGTGGCATTTACCTTGAATACAGTTTCTATTTCATGAGGGGATAGAGTGTGTTCCTCCATACTGTCAATCTTTGTCTTCGAGGTTGTCATTGTCTCTCCAGAGTGACTCTCAAAAGTGAGGGAGACTTTCTCAGTGGTAGCACTCAGGGCAGAGGGTGAGACTGTGGTGGAAGCTGATAGTTCAGGTGTGATATCCTTAACTTTGTCTCTCTCTTGCTTAAGTGTGGTCTCTGTGACCCCCATTTCTTCTGAGCTGCTACTGCTTTCTGAACTAGAGGATGCTGCACTCTTGGGATCTGAGACAGAGGGCATGACAGTGATAGCTGCAGGTAATATTGGTGATTTAGTGGCCTTTTCTTCAGAGCTCTCAGTACTGCTCTCTGAGTCAACAGACTGACTCTCAGATGTCTGAGAAACAGCAGAGGGTGTAGAAGTGGACTTTAATTCATCTCTCGATGTTGCAATTGTTTCACTGTGTTTTGGGGTTGATTCAACAAGGTCTGGTGCTTCATAATCTGGGGTTTCTTCCTCTATATCCTTGTCAAGATTGCCAATAGTTGTGGGTTCAGCTGTGCCATATTCCACTGAAGTCGTGATAACCCCAGACGTAGAAACAGCAGGGACAGTTGTAGACTCTGCACTCTGGCTTCTTTCATCAAACCCAGGACGAGTCATGATCTGTGATACATCCCCAGAGGAAAGATCAGTGCCAGGGCGACGTGTTAGTGTTATCTCTGACCTGGCTTGTTCAAACGATTCCTGTGCAGTTGTTTGGTCTTGTTTGGAAGAGGCTGTTGTGACAAACTGGACCATGATATCGGGCTGCGATGTTGCTGGCGTGGAAGGAACATTTGATGCAAAAGAAATAAGTTCAGCAGGCATTGTAGTGCCTTCAGTCTTGGAGCTTCTAGAGATTTCTTCAATACTTGTAACACTAGCGGGTTGTTTTGTGCTTGTTATGCCCAAGTCTTTTGTCACCTCATTGGCAGAATCTCTCGATCCAGGTGATGTTGCTGGTGTCCCATCACCTGAACCCTCTTTTTTTGTTAAGTGTATTGTTTCTGTTGGTGCAGAGATCTCCTCACTCTCAACTGATGTCTTCTCTGATGAAATCGGTGTCGTTTCAGAAACAAACACTGAAGACACTAACTGAGTGGTCTGATCACTTGAAACGGCATCACCCACTTTTGCAATCACAGAGACAGGTTCCTCAGTGCTATAGAGAGAAGATGCAGTAACAGCAGACACTGCGCTCTCAGCTGTATAATTTTCACTGGATGACGTTGTCATCAGTGGTTTTTCTGTGCTAAACATGGAGGAAAATGTAGTTGTAGTCTCTTTCAAGATGGTCTCTGTTGATGACTTTTCAAATGGCAGCACCGTAGCATTAACTTCTGATGAAATGGTGTGGGTGAGCATATTAGGATCAGGAGTCTCATAACCTGAACTGTCTTCATCTGTGGACGTGTCGACCTCAGGTGACACTGCAGTTGATTTATCTGTGCCATAGTAGGATGTGCCGGCCTGTTCACTCTGTTCTGTCACCATTTTGGGTGATGATGTTGAAGTCTCTTTCATAAACTTTTCATCAATATCATGTGAAATGGAAGCCACTGATTGGGTCTCGGTGCTAAAAAGTGTAGACATATTTGTGGTTGTAGTCTCAATTGTTTGCAGTGAAAGGGAAAGAGTTGCTTCCTCTGCAGTCTCATTGCGTGAACTCTCTGTAGATGTTTCCATAGTGGTTGAGTCTGTAGAGGATGCAGTGTGACTAGATGCATTTTCCTCTTCAGTCTGTGCAGTTTTGTCATCAGTCAGATTTGGAATAGTAGATTCAATCATTGTAGCCTCTGTGCCATTGTAATCTACTGTTTCGTCAATAGCAGGGAGTGTTATTGTAACAGCAGTACTTGTTGCATTTGGGAATTCAATGTCAGTGTCTGCACTGCCTTTATCATCAGCCTCTTCAGTGACTTCAGCCATCAAATCAGATGTGGATGTAGCTAAAGTCTCTGGAGTGACAGAAGACACACGAGGTTGGCTTGACTCCTCACTGGGCAACATTGGGCTGGTTGTGACCACTATAGTTTCCACAGAGGAGATGTCAATGTGGGGATGGTGAGTGAACATGATCTCAGACCGGGCCTGTTGGAAGGAGCCCTCAGGAGGTGTTGCGTCTGGTTCTGGTACAAAAGTGGTAACAAACCGAACCATTGCATCAGGCTGTGAAGTGGAATGAAGAGAAGGAACTGTGGTCACAGGAACTGATCCATTTGTGGCAATATCAGCATCCAAGGCTGATGTTGCTCCATCTGTTGAGGTTGAAGTTTCGGACAAAGATGCTTTATCTTCTCCTATTGTTGCCTCACTTATTGGAAATTCATCCTCTTGGGTTGTGGTGGGTTTCTCAGTACTGAACAGAGGGGATGGTTGAGTGGCTACAGTCTTGTCACTTTCAGGTGTAACTGCCTTAGGAAACGCTGTAGTAGATATGGTCCCCACAGTATCTGAAATATCATCCCCGGAGCCCTCTACCGTTGCAACATCTAAGATATGGGCAATTGATGGTTTCTCTGTGCTATATTTGGTTGCTGTGGATAGCATCTGGTCCGTTTTCATTGTGCTATGCAGCGAGGCATCTGTCTCTGTCACAGGCTCTTTTGTGGAGATATAAGGAGACATATCAGTGCCATCAGGAGAGGATGTCGTCGTTGGTTTCTTAGTGCTGTAAGGACTGGAAGCAGCACCTGATGTCACAATTTCAGTCTGCCTTGTGACAAGTTCAGCTGAGGTAACTGAAATTGTTGTAGCTGTTGGTTTACTGGGAGTTTGGTCACTTGAGCTGTCCATGTCATTAACATCTGACACAGGGGAGGAAACAGATGGTTTCTCTGTGCTATACAGCGAGGAAAAAGCACTTGTTATTGACTGTACAACCTCTCTTGTCGCAGGTGAAGTAGTTGGAATGTCGTCTGCTTTAACTGTTGTAATAATGTCTTCAGTAAACATACCATGATCACCTGAGATTTCCCCGTCAGTATCATCAAAGCCAGACCCATCAGTTGGTTTTTCAGTGCTGAACAGTGAAGAGGCTGTGGATGTCACTGGTTTTCCAGATGCTACTGTTGCTGTTCCCAGTGACATTGTTGTTACAGTGTGCGCTGGCTTTTCAGTGCTAAACACTGGAGACGTTGTACTTGTTTGTGGTAGCTCATCTGCTTTCATTGTGCTGAATGAAGATGAAACAGACTCTTCCTCACTTAATACCTCAGCAGTTTGGTTTCCTGAGCTAACTGTTTCAGTCACGGTAACCAGAGAAGCGGTAGTTTTCTCACTATCAACAAAGGATACCGAACTTGTTTCTGTGGTAGGAAATATATCGCTACCCAATGTGGAGGTTACCACTGCAGAGCCTTCTTCGGAGTCATCATCCCCTGATGAATCATCAACAAATATTTTACTGATGGGTTCAGTCGACACGTGTGGTGTGTCAGTGAATGGTTGCATGGTGCTTAGTTTGGAAACAGATGAAGTTGTGGGTATGGCTGTGGTTGACGTGGTTATATATTTCACTTTTTCATCTGTGCTGACCATATACTCTTCACTGGACACTGGAATGTGTGTGCTTGTTTCAAATGATTCAGTTAAGGCTTCAGAGGGCATAGATGAAGAGGTGGCAATCTCTGTGATGTCCTCATCTGATGAGATTTCTTCAGAGCTTGACTTTCTTGACCCTGTAGCTGGGGTGGTCTCTGGCAACGATGTGACAGCCTCAAAACTAGAAACACTTTCCACAAGTGATGGTTTTGAACTGAACAGGGAATATTCAGAAGATGTCGATTCTACCGATGAATCAGTGCCTGATGGTGTATATAAAGTCACTGGTGTGGGAGTGGAGGAGGTAGTATCATCAGTACCAGAACCCTCTGGTTCTTCTGTCCATTTAAACTTCTGTGTCATTGTAACTGCTGTAACACCCCCTGCTTCCTCTGTCTGGATAGTTGGATAAAATGATGAAGAGGGAACCATGGAAACAGTATCTGCATCAATGATAGAATCATCTTTGGTAATATGTTCAGGAGGGGGGCTGCTTTCCCTCACACTGTCTGTAACTGTAGAGAATAGTTTGTCCTCGTCTTTTGCGTCCTCTGTGAATATGATTGTTGTGCTGGTTGAAGGTTTAGACACATGCAGAACCATGGTAGGCGTTTGCTCAGTTAAGTCAGTCATGGCCTGGCTACTGCTGGGGGTTATGATCATCACTTGTTGGTCTGTAACCCCATGATATGTAATGGAAGGAATAGGGGTGGAGACAGATATGATCACCTCTGGTGTATTTTCACTGCTGGAGCTTACTGTGGTGATATCACTTGAATAGTGATCACTGGCAGAACCTACACTTGCATGGTGGGATATAGTTGCGTAGGAAGCCTGTGTTGCATGCTCAGCTACAGTAATTTCATCTTTTAAAGTGCCAGGAATGGGAGACTCTGCCATTTTAGATGCAATGGTTGTTTCTGTCTCTGGGACAATTTCACTTTCCTGTGAGGCAGTCTGCTCATCAGAGCTTTGTGTGACCGAAAAAAATGATTCCATTTCCCCTGTCGCTTCTCCAAATGTGACACTCTCTATTGTCGATGGTTTTGAGGTGAACATCACTGAAGTCTCATTACCTGAACCTTCCACATCTATCAAAGTAACGGCTGGAGTTACAGTTGCAGATGGAGACGTGCTACCTGAGTGAGCAGATGTGACAGTGTATGTTGTGATTTTTGGTTTCTCGGTGCTGTAGAGCGAAGAAGCTGTTATCATAGCAGATTCTGGTATATGAGATGTTCCACTTTCAGGTGTTGCTGTAGACAATTTTGGCTTTTCTGTGCTGAACAGGGAAGAAGCTGAAGTTAAAATATCCTTTGTTCCAGGATCTGATGTGCTTTCGTGGGACGCTGCTGTTATTAATGGTTTCCTTGTGCTGAACAGTGAAGATGCAGCCTCTTTAAGAATATTAGTTGCCTGGTCGCCTGAACCATCGTCCTCTGTAAATGGTGAGCTTGTATCTGTCAATGAAGCAGTGCTACTCACAGCTGGTGCCACGGGCTCATCAGTTACTCCCATGGAGGTTGTAACCAATCCTACAGCAGGAGACTGAGTGACCACATCAAAGCTGTGGTCAGTTAAGTTTCCCTGGATTGTTGGAGTGTGTTTTTGAGGAGGCATCACTGTTGATTTCTCTGTGCTGTAGAGAGACGAAGCTGCAGTGCCAGTAGTTTTTCTTGTTGCAAATGAGGCTGCTGTCATCATTGGTTTCTCTGTTGTGAACGTAGAAGACAGTGTGATTGCATCTTCACTGGACGAATGTGGGGTTTGGTCTTCTGAGCTCTCAGTAAAATAAGCATCACTAGTTGACAAGGAGACCTGCGTTGTATCTACTACAGTTGTAGACATCACAGGAGAGCTTGCAGTTGACCTCTCATAAAACTCAGCACCTGAACTCTCCTCTTCAGGTACACCATCATCTGTGAAGGCACCACTGCCTTGTTCACTGAAGTAAGTCTCGTTGCTTGTCACGGGTGGAGATGCTGTTGATGATACAAACTCCTCTGTGGGTTTTGTGCTTGACTGAGCAGGGGATGCAATTTCAGATGTGGTCCCCATTTCATCTACTTCAGTCTCATCTGTTGCCACAGAAAATTCCTCCTGGGGTTTTGTGGTAGTTTCCATTGTAATCTCTTCACCAGAGCCATCAGGACTTGTCTCCGAGTCATCCTCTTCAGGTGAGTGACCAGAACTCTCCATATCAATGTAAGTAGAAGTTTCTTTCGTGGGTAACACGCTGACTTTGGGAAAAGCCATAGGATCAGAAGTTGGAAGTGTATAGGGAGATGTTCTGGTGGTTATATATTCTCTAGTGAATACGTCAGTTTGATCGCTTGTACTCTCTTCCACAACAAATGTGGACGTAATCAATGGTCGAAATGTAGTCGATGCTAAGGCTGTGTCTCCCACAGAGGGGTGCTCGGCTGCTGTTGGTGTTTCCAGAGGGGTTTCATCTGTGGCTGTGGGTTTAATTCCACTTGATATCGTGGGTGCAAATGGTGCCCTTGTCACCTCCACCACTGATGTATCATCTCCTGAGCTCTGTGCTTCTTTCAAATCCCCACTTCCTGACTCAGACACTGATGCTGTCTTTGTATCCATTGTCTCAAGTGTGCTGGAAGAGACTGCAAACTGAGTAGCATAAGTAGACTCCTCTGTAGTGAACAGTGGTGAAGATGGGGTTGATAAGTCAACACCTGAAGGCTGTAATGTACTCTGAGTCTCAGCCCTCTGACTTTCATCTGTTGGTACAATGACTAGAGCTGGAGATTTGCTGGTTGCTTCTACTAGTCCCTCTGAGAATCTTGATGCCAGGTCCTCATCTGTGGTAGTGACGACTGGACCTTTTGTAGCACTGGTTGCCGAAATTGTGACATTTTGAGTGTTTTGTGATACAAGCACAACTGTGGTGTCACCAGAACTGTCTTCATCTGATGTGTATGTTTCCGGTGACACTGACGTGAGCCCATCAGTGCTATACAGGGAAGAGGCAGAAGTAAAAGTGCCCTTTGAACTGTCTGCTGTTGTAAGCTCTTTTGACTCTGTTGCTGCTGGTCTCTCTGTGCTGAACATGGATGTCACTCTGTCGGTGGGTAGTTGTCCTGAACTTTCCTCTGATGCAGTGAAACCAGAGCTTTCCTCTGTTTCGTCAATGTGTATCCTTGTTGATTTTTCAGCACTATACAGTGAGGATACTGTGGTAGGTATCATATCTTTACTTGTTTTGGCAGGAGAAGTTGGAGCAGAAGTTGGTAACTCTGATCTTGGTTTCTCGGTGCTATAAAGAGAAGAAGCAGCAGCAACATGGGATTTCAGAATTCCAGTTGTTGCTGTTAATGGCTTTTCTGTGCTAAACAACTTAGGCACTGTAGTACCTGCAGTTGCTGCATCCTTAGTTGTAGAATCTGTCTCATCTCTTGAACTCTTTTTCACTGAAAGTGTAGGTTTTACATCTGTTTCCACAGTAAATGATGTTTTATCTGTCACAATGCTCTCTGTTGTTTTGTCAAACATTGCAGCTGGTGTTTCAGTGCTGAACATGGAAGAAACAGAACTCTGGGCAGTGGCAGCATCAGCTGAACCCTCTTCATCAGTGAACAAGCTTTTGTCTGTGGTTATAGCAGTGCCAGTAGGCTTTAGAGTTGTTATCGCGAAGGTGGGTAACGATTCAACTATGGTGAAATCTGTGCTGAAGCTGTAGTCCACTTCCTCTTCTGGCTGTACTGATGATGCTGTGCTGACAACAGAAGACACAGTCGCAGGGGAGGTCTGAATCATCGAAGTCTGGTCCCCAAAGCCCTCTTCATTCGTTGTGATAACAGAAATAAGTGTGGGTTCAGCAGTACTGTACATAGATGAAGTAACACCTGTCTTTGAACTTTGAACTGCTGCATGTTCATATGAAACTGTTGTCAACAGTGGCGTCACGGTGCTGAATACAGAGGATGTGGCATCAGCAGTAGAAGATTTATCAGATGTTTCCTCTCCACTGGTAGGAGTAGACAAAGATCCTGTTCCTGAAGTGTGTGACTGCTTTTCTATGTCTGGTGACAGTGGTTCCTCAGTACTGTAAAGAGAAGAGGCTGCAGTAACACTAGATTCTGTTGTTAACGCTGGTTTCCTTGTGGTGAACAAAGAGGAGACAGTGGCTGATTTTTTACCAGCATCTTTACTTGAAAAGCCAGGGGTTTGATCAGTAAGAAAGCCTGACTCTGTATCATCAATGATTGGAACTGATGGCTTGATGGTGCTTGGAGCCAAAGTGGCTGCATCCTGTGAGCTGCCAATAACTACAGCTGAGTTGCTGTCCGACCCCACGGTTTGGTCTGTAGTGGGCAACAATGAAGGGACAGATGATTCTTCTGTTAACATTTCAGTTGTTTGTCCAGATGAACTTTCTTCCTCTGTTGAAGTGATTGCAGAACTTGTCTCAGATTCATCAATGATGGTTATGGCTGATGGCTTTTCTGGGATCTTCTTAATGTGTTGTGTCTGGGAGGTCTGAGATTCTGAGACTGTGACATTTGTAACAGTAAGAGAAGCACCTTCTGGCCCTCCAGAAGTGTCAGTAGATAGTTTGGGTTGGATTGTGGTACTGATCTCTGCTGTTTCAGCTGACACAGAAGTTGGCTTCTCAGTGCTGGAAAGGGAAGAAGGTGCTACAGTCTCTTTTGAGGAAACCTCAGCTAAGCTATCTTCATCTGCTGTTGAGACATCAGAAATTATCGCTGTTGGTTCCTCTGTCTGACTTTCGGTGACACTCTCTTGTGTAACTGACACTGGTGTTGGTTTCTCAGTGCTATGGAGTGATGATGCTGCAGTGATAGCAGTTTTTATATCAGTTGTTTCTGTTTTGTGTGATTCTGTCACTGTTGGAGTCTCTGTGCTAGACAATGAAGGTACAGTGGTTGTGAAGATAACTGATTCTCCAGTGAAATCCAAAGTCTCATCTCCAGAACTCTCTGTATCTGTGATAGTGACCACTGATGTTGTTTCAGGTTTGAGTGTTGTTCCACTTAATGAAGAAATGGATTGTATCACTGAATGTTTGCTGACAATGTCCTCATCCACAGTGTCAATAACTGTAGATGACATAACAGAGACCACACTTGGAGACATGGTTGTTGATTGTGTTACTGTCGCATCTGAAACTGGAGGCACTGATGCTTCTCCTGATGGCATCATTTTTTGGTCTGTTGCAGCACTTTTCATCGTCTCACCAGTCACTGCTGTTGGTGTCTCAGTACTTTGCAGAGAAAATGTAGCTGTGATAGGGAAGGCCTGAGTGAACATGTCAACGGTTTGGTCCCCTGAGCCAACTTCATCTGTAGGAGTCAGACCAGAACTTTCATCAGTCTTGTCAGTAATCAAAGTGATTGAGGGTTTCTCTGTCTGACCTGTGACTGAACTGTCTTGTTCCTCAGCTGGTAGAACTGTTGGCTTCTCAGTGCTAAATAAAGAGGAACCTGTGGAAGTTGGTTTTTCAGTGCTAAATATGGAAAAGGCTGTTGCATGGATGGTTCCCTCAGTAGAACTCTCTGTTGATGCTTCACCTGAGCTCTCCTCTTCTGTTGTTGAAATGGTAGAACTTTCTTCTGGTAGCACTGGTGTTTGCTCTGTCTCGCTCGTGGTTACAATCTCTTCTGTCACTGACACTGATGTTGGTTTCTCAGTGCTATAGAGTGATGATGCTGCTGCAGTAACAGCTGCTTTTGAAGTATCACTTGTTTCTGTTTTGTGTGATTCTGTCACTGTTGGAGTCTCTGTGCTAGACAATGAAGGGACAGTGGCTGTGAAGATAACTGATTCCTCAGTGAAATCGAAAGTCTCATCTCCAGAACCATCTTTGTCTTTGACAATGAAAAATGATGTTGTTTCTGGTTGTATTGTTGTTCCACTTATAGAAGGGATGGACTTGCTTTCAATATCCTCATCCACAGTGTCAGGAATTGTGGAGGATGTCACAGAGGCCAAACTTGGAGACATGGTTGTTGGGTGTATTACTGTCCCATCTGAAACTGGAGACACTGATGCTTTTCCTGATGGCATCATTGTTTGTTCTGTTGCAGCACTTTTCATCGTTTCACCA
>OMOW01086758.1:0-10615 GCA_900312555.1 Lamprogrammus exutus
AGGGTTAGAGTATCTAGCTGGTACTGGGTATGATGCTGCAACTGCATCCTGGCCACGATCAGCAACAGGGACAGAAGCTGCCGCCGCGGCAGCAGCTGCTGCAGCTGTTGCAGCTGCTGCAGCTGTAGCCGTGGGATTGGTAAGGACATCAAGCTGAATATTCTGATTGGCCAGAAGAGACTGAACCAGACCAATACTCTGAGTTGGGGACATGGCTTGAGCTGGGCTGTGGATGGGAGCAATGGGAATGTTGACTGTACACGGAGGATTGTCTCCTGCCACTCCGGACGGCCCCATAACTTCATGAAATCACAGAGGAAAAACCAAATCAGTGACTTTTAGCTTTCACATTCTGAATATTTCATACTGCTTCTGAATTAAAAGATAATTATGCATTTACACATTCACACCTGGTAAGTCATCCTCATCCTCGCTGAACACAGTGGGGTTGAACACCGGCAGGCTCATAAAGTCGTGTGAAATCTTTCGCACCTCTGGAAGGTAGATTGTCATCTGCCGTGGTTGCAAGTGAAGCAAACTGGTCTTGTAGATGACTGAAACACAGAAGACAGTTATAGTGACTGTTATTGTTCTCTGATTGGTCAATTAGATCTCTCTATGTAACTTTTGTGACATTTACCTGCACCGAGATTGGCAGGCAGGAAAGAGGCAAGTCCGACAATTTTAAACTTTGTTCCCCAGATGTTGGATGTAACTTGAGCAAGGTAATTATGCTGTGAAGAAATAGTAGAAGACAGTAAAATGTATTGTCAGTGTTACAAGGCAATTAGTGAGGAGTTTACCTGAGTCTACTAATAATAGATAGTAAAAGTAAACTTGTAATTATAGTGGCTTTATCAGATTTAGTTTGTTCATTTTGGGATGAAAACATTTACAATAAATTCATTTTTAGTGTCATTTGCAAAGAGATAATGCAGGTGCAGGTGCTTTGTAGAATATTGTACTTTATACTGTATGATACCTCTGTGATTCCGTCCATAGAAAACTCTCGACGTGTCAGACTTGGGGACCGAACTGGAGGCTTCTTTGTTGGTAAGCGTGGTGATCTTGAGCCTTCCTGATTGGCTCGTGAAAGTTTGGGAGATTTCCTCGATTCCATGTTCATTCTTTAAAACAACGAGGTAAAGGTATCTCACAGTGTGTTGAAAGATAAAAATGAAGTTGTGAATATGATTTCAGCTCGAGTCAAAGAGTAGGGTGAAGCAAATGCTATGAAATGTTTTGTTAAAGTTGTTGTGGACTGGATAATGTATTATTATGGGTATGGGTATGGGAGATATTTCATTCTGTGTTTCAGACATGCAGAGTTTTAATAACCTGTTTCCTCTGGATAACTTTGGGGACTTCTTCCCAACCCACTCATCACTCAACTCTATGTCACTGGAGTCAGAGCAGTTACAGCTGTCAGTGTATGAGATCATGGGGTTCATACACACCTCCTCTGAAAAAAGACAAAACAGCAAAGTTAAGTTTGAACAGAGTCCTCACCCACACTACTTAGTTCTTATGAGTGACAGTACCATTCTGGCATGAATATCTATCAAAAGCAAGTAAATGTTAGTGGTACTATAGGCCAAATGCAGTCCAACTGAGGAACGATCACAGGCTATTCTTGTATCAAGTCCCAGACCTTTTCATATGAATGGGAAATATTCAATCAGTATTTTTGAATATCTTCTTGATATGTAATTTTTGCTTCAGACAGACAAACTACCATTATTTCAAACGCTTGTAATCCCCCTCACATCATAAAATTTCTAAACCCACCTGCTTTACTGTCTGTTTTTGGGTCCATAATGACAAACTCAGGCCGTAGCTTGCTAATGCGCCTTCCCTTGAGAATAGGCACCAGTCCTCCTAAATATTCTAGGTAGAGAGTGTAGCAGGGTCCGCCTGCCTCAGGGCTGTCCTCTGCTCGCTTCATGGTGCAGTGGAGCCTCTCATTCCCAGTTGTGGGATAGCTGACAAAGTCACGGATGTTGTTGGGGTCAGGAATCGGAGGCTAAAACAAAGAGAGGAAAAGGCTGTAGGTTTGCTGGACACTCAAACACACAGTCAGCAGTTTTAGATTTTAGAGTGCAACAAAGCTGATAGGTTGTCTATTGCTGCATTTTGCTTGATACGGCTTCATTTACCTTGATGGTGGGAATGAAAGCTGTGGTCACGTAAGAGCAGAGCAGTGACGGCATGTTCAGTTTCCCCACATCTTTCTCCTCTCTCAGGGCACTTGCAATGCCCTGCTGGCACAAGAGCTGCAGGCTGGCCACCCTGTGCTCCACGCGCACCACATATAGGGCTGGTCCACAGGCGAGGAACAGGCGAGAATCTCTGTGACCCCAACAAATGGTGGTGATGGGTCTCTGTGAAACAGCCAATAAAAGAGTATCTAACAACCCTGGATCCTCAGTCAGTTGCTGTATTTATTTCTGCTAATTTTTGAAGAGTTCTGTAATTTTTCACCTATCCCACCCCTCCCATTCTCCAGGAAACTAACCTGTGCCGGCGTCTCTAAAGTGTAGATATGTTCCCCTTGAACATTATAGAACTTAACAAGCGCATTCCTCAACATGGATGCACAGGCAGAGTCAGCAGGGAGCCCATGTCGCTCCATGCCAGCCACAGCCAAGAGGTCTCCCTGGGAGCACCACTGGGCCTCAACATCTGTGGAGCGATGACACATGGAAACCACATGTTGTAAGTGTGTGTGATGGGTCATATTGTCAAAACCAGCCATCATTATATTCATATGGACATCCAAGAGCTAAGTTCATACCTTTCAGGCCTGAGCGAATTACAGTGGGGGAGAGGTCATCATAATTGTTCATTAAACTGATATCACCTGACAAGAAGGTGACTGTCAACAAAGGCTTGACTCGCCGCACTTGAAAGAATAAGGAAAAGTGCATTAGATTTCCTAAATAACACATTTACTAAAGAAGCGAGCAGTTAGAGGAGCAGTGGGGGTTTGTACCTAAAGGCAGAATATTGTCATCAGAGTCAGTGTCGCTCTCTGTACTGTCCTCCACCAAGAAATCTGGGCAGTTCCAGGACATACTCACTATCCCATCAGATTCGTGCAACAAAACATGGGCGAGCATCCGTCCATGGCAGTCCATCACTATCACCTGACCATCCGCAGTACCAAACAACACCTGAGGGGGCAACATACATTAAAATATGGAAGATAATACACTCAAGCGAAATTATCTCACAGAATTATCTCATTCAATGAAGGTAAACCAGATAGAGTGTACCTGCTGATCATCAGGTGTCCAGATGCCACATGTGATTTGACTCTCTAGGTTGATCTCAGAGGACCAGTGTCTTTGTCCGCTGACTGAGCCGACTAAGACAAAGCCATCCCTGTAAGCGATGAGAGCCTGGGTGCCATCATGTGACCAAGTAAAGTCACTCACCTGGAGGAGATGAAAAAACAAACCATACATTTCCTTATACTTTGCAGTTTAGTTTTTCTGCTTCACCAATTACATTCTGTCCTTTTATCACAGTGACAAATAAAATGTATCAAAATCTTGATTTATATTTGCAGCGCTATCGTGTCACTGCTGGTTAGTGCAACTGTTTTGTTCTTCAGTTTTTAGGGAAATAGCAGAAAAGTGAGTACCTGGGCACCTCTGTCGTTCACTAACTCCACAGACCATCTTCCTTCGTACTGAATCCATACAAAAATACCCCCTTCCATATCACATGTGGCCAGCTTCTGAAAAGGTTCATTCCAACGCACCAAGACAACCTGCAAAAGCACAAACAGACTGACAATCTACACAGAGGAATTGTCATTTCTGATGTTCATTACGAAAAATACTACAAAACCATTTAACAATGAATATGATTTAAAATGCTCCAAGGGAAGTCAATACACAAGGATATGGCAACCACTTCATTTTTTCTGTGCTATGGTACCTAGTTATGCTCTTTTGATCAAAATGAATAGCTGAAAATAAACAAATGCATAATATGCACATGTGGTTCATGTTACGAATTTGTATATTGGATGTGTTTTTAAAATGCACATCTGCATACCTCCCCCACCAGCTGTTGTGAATATGGTATACATTTGTTATTTGTAATGTCTTATTTTCATGCATATAACAGACGCACATTTTTTACTGATTACATACTGCATTATTACACTGTGCAATCCAGTACAATCCAATATAACACATTTGCTATACCTTTATGTAGATAATAATGTTCAGCTTTTGTTGACATTGTGTCACATAGGTGTTGATTCAACTCAATGATTATTATGGCCATAGTTTGTAGTGCTGTTATGTATATAGGACTGCATTGTATTGAAAGGTGTCAAAAAGGTAAGATTTATAACAAGGGTGTTATACTGGATGGTACATGTGTATCTAATAAACTGGTTGAGTGTATGTTCTTTACTATTATATTTATCATATTCTTTCATGCATACGTCTTACTCATATATTTCTATTTTATTATTACTTAATTTCTGGGTGTGTTTTTAATACCTCAATTTGCTCTATTCATATTTAAATTCTATTTTATGTATGTATTCTGATATTATTTTCTGCGACAACTTGATTTCCCCATTGTGATCACTAATTTCATCAGGTCTTATGTTATAATTGAAGACAGTGAAGACATTGATCAGGCCAGAGTGAAAAGCACACCTCGCTGTTGTGTCCTCGTAAGTTAAAATTGATTCTCTGTGGTGTACTTCTGTCCCTCCTGCAGTGACTAGATGTAAACGTCACCCCAACAACTCCTCTCCCGTTCCCTGTGGCGAGCCAGCCCTCCTCATAATACCGTCTCCGGCACACTGGCTTGTCTTTCTCGCTCTTGGGAACCCGGCCTTTCCATGAGAGGCAGAGGATGTTGGAGTCACTGCAGAGGATGGGACCATGTTCCACGGCAGCCAACATCCCTACTGAGTGACCAGGCTGGCAAGCAAAGAAGAAGATGAGGCAAATAAAGGAGCAATTTCCAACTTTCTGACTTTAGAATTAAACTAAACACACTGTAAACTGTTAGTCAGTGTCTGGCTGTGGCCCTATGTCAGGTGAGGCTGTTGGCTATAGGGTACAGAGGTCATTGCACTAATCACAGCGGTGGAAAGTGGGACTGCTGGGACTTGACCAAAGGTGAAAAGTTGAAAAATATTTTAACTTTAGATGGAAAATAAGACCATAAAATAGAATTAACTAAAAACACTGGCCTGAACTCAGACAAATGTCTAAAACTTGAATTGTTGTCATCATGTGACACTTTGACGCTGATTCACTGACACTGAATTAGTTACTGAATCAGTGTGTTGACCAGGACATTTGTTTGAGATATTCCAACCTAATGAGTTTTATTTGAATGCAAGTCTCACATTGATTATTCAGAAATTGTGCCCACATCTCAGCAAAATCGCCATCATGTGTGCTGTCACTGTGACCTAGCAGTTGTTTTCATTATTCACTGTCTATGGAGCAGCTCCAGGATTTGTCTCTAGATGACATCGGCACTGTCTGTCTCTGTTCAGCTTTAGGAGAGTCATGTTCAAGTTAACAAACTCAAACTGAGATTACAATGTTATGATAATATGGATTTTCCTTTAAAACCCAACTATGTGATTACAGTAGTCTTTGCTGGAATACTGCATCCTCAATACTGGCTTCACTTACTAGTTATTGATTGGATTGGCTACATTAATTTCTATCTTATGTTAACTGTCGGACATTAAACATTAAACAACCTTGACATTTAACTCAGGCCTCCCATGTGCGCTGAAATGCACACATGCAGAGTTACAGTGGTTTAAAAATAAGTCAGAGTGCACATTCCCTGTACAAATCACAACCTTTCACAAAAAACACGAGCACGTACGTTTTTTGTTTTTTTTAAATCAGTACAACAAGCCTTATCATGAACATCAGTGGATTTCTACATACCTCATAGTCCCTGTACATGTTGAATCAAAAATCCTCCTCTGAAGGTGTCCATATTTCCATTCAGATGATGCACTGAAGACTAATTACTGCTCTGCTCTTGGTTCTTATGATTTAATCAATGGGGAAGTAAAGGGCATCATACAGGCAGATGTTGTCCACCTCTGCATTTATTTAATCAAGCAGCTTTTGACATCAGAGTTTTTGTCTGTCTTGAAATTATGTGAGGCTTCTTTGATGCCAGTGGCCCATCCCATGTCTTCCTACTGTGTCTCTGGAGAATTGTGCAATCCTGTTCCAATAAAAAAATTTAAAAAAAAAAATTAATTTTAAAAAGCAAATAAAACACACTGATATTCAACAAGTAATGCAGTTTTGCTTAAAATAGACTCCTTGTCATTCAGTGCATCTGCCTTAGAATTCACCGTTTTCACAGTCTCTATGCAACAGCATCACTGCATTAGAGATCAGGGCACTTGCAGTCTCCATGGGTACTGATACAGCCCGTTTTTTTCTGTTTTACGTCAAAGACCAGACCAGCCAGACAATGATGTGAACTCAAACATTTCATTTTCTTCAGGGAACAAGTCATCAATGTGTTATAAAGCATATGATAATAAGGTCAAAATGTGATTTTTAAAATAAAATAGGAACGATCAAAAGCAAACATAGGCTTTTTGCTTCCGTGAATGTATGATTATATAGTGCTGCATTAGAGTCTAAGTAAAATAATCATTCTTCTCTGTTGAGGTTTCTCACTATCTCACATTACACCAACTGAATTTCTAATTGAAAGGCGTTTTATCTGACCGCATGCACCAATCTGACTGAGCCGAGGTGGCGTGACGAATAAACTGCGGCGGAATAAAACAAATGGATTCATGAAAATGTTTATATGAATAATATCATGAAAGCTAACCTACCTCACACCGCTGTGATAACGTTAATCCCGACAGTCGGTGCTCAGTGCGGTCGTGTTCTCAAGCGCTTGTCGGCTGGCGCACTTTGGGGTTGTGGCTTTAAATCGGGTTGCCATGTGGTGTAAATCACGCAAAATAGACCCAAGTTTTCATTTAATGTCTAGCTGTTATGAACAGTTTGGAAAGAGCTACAGAAGATCAATATATGCAACTTCAACGAAGTCAAGACTCGTTTGACATATTCTGATATTGATCTAGTCCATCGCACGTTATTAATATCATTACTCTGATATATTGCAGCATCTAAAAGGGGCTATTTATTTTCATACTGGCAACCTCACGACGCAGCCCACCTCTGTAATGTAAGTTGAAGTGACATTCTTGACACAAAACCTTGATGTGATGAATGTGTTGGTAACCAACTTTTATGCCTTCCTATCATGATGTTAAGTGTTGTTTAGGTTAACTGATTTCAACCTGACTCTTTAATTTTACATATTAAAATGGGTGACTGCATCAGATTCACAAATTGTAAATGAAAAAGCCCTGAGGTGTGTGTCTCATTTTTTGCACAAAAGCACAATTGGCAATAAAATGACCATTACTCTTTATTGTGATATCAGATATCAGAATATAATGATCTAGCATTGAGTCTCTCTAATCTAATGTTATGATCAGAGCGCAATGTATCCTCCTGCCCAAGTTCTCTTTTCCACCAGTGTTTCGTCACTAGTGGACCACAAAATTCACAGTCTCAAAATATCTACATTTATATGTACATTTGACGTAAGATACTGAGCGGACACATCATAGCTGTGAAAGCATCTTGATCGTACAGCAAAATCATTTAAGGACAAACAGCTTTACACTAAAAGGTGGCAGAGGTTATTATCAGAAATGGTTGCATCTCCCAATATGTACAGATATCTGTCTCTTATAAAGAGCAGAGCATAGCCAGTAGTCCACCGTAATCCCTGGTTCTCCTATTTTTCTGTTTTTGTTTATTTGTGTTAACAGAGTCAAGTGCAAGTCTCTTCAAAGGCATGGATGACACTATCATATGCAGGAGGGGGAGTCTGCGATGGTAGGAATCCCTTAAGTCCGTTGCTGCCCAACCAAAACGAATGTCTCTTGTTTGGCACAAGAGATGCTGAATCTGATGAGGTTGAGGCCGCTGTGTCATCAGGCATGGTGATCTGGGTGTCAGCGACCATCTCCAGGCCAGCCCTGCTTCTCAATGGGCGAAAGGTGGAGGCTTCAGCACTGGGTTTACTCCCCAGAGGGCCCACTGGCTCAAGAGAGGGCTGTCGGTACACACTCAAAAATGTGCTACGGTAAAGGCCCATGGGACTCGTGGGGTTGTGTGTTTGTGAAGTGCCAGATTTCTTTTTGGAGCGTCTTGTGATTCTCGCTGTGGCCCTGCGCCTGGATGCCCAAGTCAGCAGAACATAGATCAAAGCACCCAGCAGCAATCCCACAAGCACAGATAAACAGAAGGCAAGAATCATATCACCTGGAAAGCAAAGAGCAAAAAAGAATCTTTAGAGAAAAGAAGACAGAGCACAGTGCTATGTATTTGCAAATACTTACGACAAAGTGAGGCAGCATTATTATCCGGCTGGACCTTTTAGCTGAATTTTATGTCAGAAATAAAAACAAAAGACCCCAAGCACAGGGATTTTGTCACAAAAGAATAAAATCAATTACTTCCTCTTTGATGTTCTCAATTTCTTGATTTTTGAGATTATAAATGTTACAAATCTGTTTCAGGAAATATTGTTCTGTACTATTGATTTATTATTGCTGTGTACTGCTACTAGCCTATTGTTACATAAAATCTTACATCCCACGCTGGATGCTGGATGTTCATTGTCTGTGTAGTACAACTCACTGTGTTGAAGCACAAATTGATTACTAATATATGTGGATATTGTATAAGACAATTACTTGAACTGAGAACACCTGTTTCACAATATTTTGCATTAAATCTGAAATAATTGACATGAAGTCCACAGAGAGCCAATTTTGGAATTTTGGAGGGGTTTTTATATGAAAGCAGCAAATTAAATTGTTGCATCACTTGAGTTATCGTCACATGCACAGTTTACAATACAACATGCTACACAGGTCCATGAAATAGTCCATAGATCCTCACTTGCCATACCACAAACAAATGAATATACACTCACCAAGGTTAAAGGATTTCAGTATTTCCAAAAAAGGATTTGTTTCGTTATGTGCCATTATTCCACCATACACTGGTGTTATATTCCACCCTGACTGAGAGCCCAACAAACACTAAGGTTTTTTCCAAGACAGGCTTTTTTCTTTTTTCCTACAATGTTTTCTTTAGCGGAAACCTTGCTGTCATGCTTCCTTCCCTTTCTGGCTTTTAAAATTAGCATTGGATTGCTTATCTGTGTGGGACATAACTCTGGGAAACAGGCTTGCTTCCTTTTGCATCATTTCCTCAGGATCAATACTTCTCAACAATGGCCCCATTGGCTCCATTTTGGGTTTTTTTTGTTGTTGTTTTTTTTTAAATGTGGGCATGCTAGTTGTGTTCTTATGCAACTATGCTGATTGCACAATTCATTGAACTATTCAGCAACCTTAATAGAGATGTGAATGGTAAATAAAAAGGAAATCTGACCCATTAAAATCACAAGCAGCCTCTGATGTAAGAACACCATGTCAAGTGTCTGAACAAGGTTCTGGATAAGCTAACACGTGAAAACCCAACCATACACCAGTGAGTCTGCAGGCTATCAAGCTCTCAGTCTCTGTGGGGATTTCCTACAATTGTTGCACTGTTCCCACTTCACTCCTGACCTCAGATTTTTCAGTCTGACAACACCACAAACCTTTTGCAGCGGAACAGCTGATACTCAATGAGTCCCCGTCTACAACCTGATATATTTCAATTTTCAGAATACTTAATTTAACAGTCTAAACTTATATACATAGTATAAACGCTTTACCAGTATTACCTGCCCTTCAACAATATCATGTTATTCTCGTGTTATTCTCCATTAGTCTGAAATGATGGCCAAACCTATGCCACAGGAGTCCAGTAGATGGCACTAATGCATATCATTTAGAGTGACAACATGTTTCTCCAAAGCCTTAAAACAAGGTAAAATAGTAATGTAAATACAATTAATTTACAATGTAAATAATTTATCATATCTTAGAATTTGTCAGGTATTGTAAAACGAAATTAAGTCAGAATTCTGAGATTTCATTCATAATTGCAGGATTGCAGCACCCTACTGTATCTAAACAGCTTGACCTCGGGCAGTTTTGTTTCCAATATGTTCCTCTTCTTTCTTTTTTTAACCTATTTTTACAATCTAGTTTTTTGTTGTGTTGGCTCTGCATACATGCACATCAACAGGGTCAAATTCCTAGTACGTCTGAGACAACTTGGTCATAAACTTCATTCTGACACAAAGAGGTGTCACCTCAGGACAGAGGTGAACGGATGCTCTGGATTCCTCTTTGGACAAATAATGAACCCTCTGTCACGAAGAAATTAGGAGGACTGGAACCACCAAACACATTTACCGCCCCTCCCCCCTGGGTTTCGTTTCCCTGCTGTTTCGTGCCAGCAGCGTGCTTCTTGAGGCTACACACACGCACGCACACACACACACACACGCACACACACACACACACACGCACACACGCACACACGCACACCACAATACCTCAGTGTTACCATTGACACCCAGGCAACACACAGACACT
>OMOW01086802.1:0-11383 GCA_900312555.1 Lamprogrammus exutus
TTGCAAAAAGGGTGGTGCCTAGAGGAACTTTAATTTGATTAAAGTTATTATTTAATATAAATTTTGATATCTGTGATAACCAAATTGATCTAATTAACCTGTTGCACCTACATGTATATGTACATGTTGATAAAGGGGAAAACAAAAAGACAGAAATAATATGACATTGCCGTTTTTAGTCCCATCGAAATAGTTTGACGAGATCACTTTTCACAATATCAGAGTCACTTTCCCAAGTCTTCAGTCCTTAATGCATGTATGATGATGAGTTTCTTGGTTCTTGGATGAGTTTCTCCCAAGTTGTCACAAATCCATGTCTCTTGACACAGCAGGTCCTCTCCGGAGGTGGGGGAAAGGTGGAAAGCAGAGTCTGTTAAATGTTAAATTGACAACTTTACTGTGGAGGGGTGAAAGCTGACCATTTGCACATTCTTGGAGGTTTGGTAATGTCCATAAACTCACCACTTATTTTCTTAGGTGAAGTTCTTGTCAGAGTGAGATTGAACAAAGCACCGCATCCCTTGTTCGAGGGGTTAAAAGTCAGTTTGATCTCTGAAAGTCCATGCAGCAAACAAATGTTCAATTTACTTTTTACATTGCAAAGAGGGGAAAACAGGGAGTGGAATCAACTGGGTCTCCTACAGTGAGTAGAGTACCCAGGGGACCCAGTGCCTGATCGAACTCTCAAGGATGCTGTAATTGGTCCATATAACATTGCAGGTTTACCTCTGCCCACTGGCCTCTAACTGATTACATAGCCATGTGATATTTGTGCCAGTCATGTTTCATCTTACGTGAATGGTTCACATATCATGGCCATAATCTTGAAAAGTCAAACTAGCACCTCTGACGTTAATTTATTTTATTTTATGGAAGTATGCTCTCTCATCATATTAGAAGCATCATATTAGGAGTGATAGTTGCTATGAGATGTTTTGTGATTCCCAATGCTCGTGTGATTAATGATTGTGCTAACATTTGCTAGACTAGAGCCAGGTGACAGCGACTTGTTTGAGTCATCGACACAACACCAGAGAAATGGTTCTCTGCTGAAAAACATAAAACATTATGACTAAAAATGTTGATGATACAGAATTTCATGGGTGTATGTTGATCTTATAAGTCTGTGATTTTTCAAGTAAGTCCACTTACTTTTACTTTTTAGACTTTTATTTCCTTTATTTATTTACTGGGGCAATGCACATTAATCAATGTTTCTATGTGCCACTGTTAAATCCAATAAAAATGACAAACTGGAAACAATACACTCACAGGACAATAGATACAGTACAGTGTTAAAATTATAGTAGTATACTTAATAGAATGTTAATAACAATGGCATAAAAAATTATAGCTGAACGCACGCACACACAACTGAAAAAAGTGAACACAGCATTGTTACTAACACGACAATAGAAGGAATGTTAATAAAATTATGATAGAAGACACAAAACATATGCCATGAAGTGTGAAGCATTCAGTGAAGCTTCTGGCTATCTACCTTATTGGTAAAGAACTCCATGAAGTAATTTGATGAAAATTTAGAGCTAATTGTGGCCACAGGTTTATTTGAAAGCTGTGCCACTGTGTCAAATAGAAATTTGGGGTTGTTCTTGTTATCACTGATTAGGTTTGAGTAGTCAGTGGTTCTGGCAGAGGAGAGAGCCTGCTTGTAATTTAGTATGCTATCGGACCAGGCAAGTCGGAAAAGTTTAGTTGAATGCATTGTTCTAGCGGTCTTCTGACCTGCTTAAGTGAAAAGATTTCATTCATAAACCAGGTGGCCGATTTGTCAAGACTACGCAACCTTTATTTTAGGGGAGCAATAGACTCCACAGTAGCATATAAAACAGAATTTACATTCTCTGTTAACCTGTCCAGTGAGTCCTCATTAAAGTTAAGAGTACTTAAAGCCTGAGGTAGTTTCTCAGCGAGCTTTTCAACCGTGTCAGAACTTATTATATGGCTGAGGAAAGTGTTCATTTTGCCTTTGTCAGAGGTGATTACTTCAGTTTGAAAGACGATACATGGATGATTTGATAATGTAGGGAAAATAGGGAATATTTTTTAGATTGGTTACACCTTTGTTACACCTAGACTATGTGCCAGGATTAAGTCAAGTGTGTGACCACATCTGTGAGTCAAATCATGGACATACTGCGAAAAACCTACTGAATCCATAAAGGCAGAGAAAGCCTTAGTGAGTAAATCTTATTCTCAAAGTGAATGTTAAAGTATCCTAAAATTATAATATTGTCAGCATGCGTTACCATGTCTGCAATGAAAGTGGAGAACTCATTGAAGAATTTCATGTAAGGGCCAGGAGGACGGTAAACAACAGCGATATGAAAAAAAAGTTTTTTGCCAATTTGCAAGGACTCAAGTCCAAGTTGAAAGTGCCAGGTTTTTGAGAGAGTTGAGGATTGTACTGACTTTAGATTCAGGGACCTCACTTTTGAAGAAGACAAGCTGGGGTGCCATGTCCAATGGGCCTGTTTGTGAGGCCAGAGCACCTTGTTCACAAAATACGATTTGAAGAGAGTTGCATTTTGTACTGTCTTTAGTTTTAGTTACATTTATTTTACATTATTGTAGCATTGTTAACAATGTTCATAACGAATACGTAACAAGTTTAGTTTACAATGTTATAGTAGTTGCAAAGATTGATTTATTCCTTACACCGAATATCATGTTGGCAAATAAGTGTAGAAAACCTGAATTGAACAAAATGCAACCAACCAAAAACAGCCATGGAGGATATGCCAAATCACAGCAGCCGCTGATAGTGAGATACAGAAAGATGTACACCATATAGTTTACCCATAAATCAAATAAATGAATATAAAGTGTTATTTTTATAATGGGATAACATAGCATTTTTTATTAGTTAGTTAGTTTTGTGGATACCACAGTGGAGGTGATTCTAACCTTTCAGGATCAAGTACGCAGAACTTTGCTGGGTTTGAAGAGCAGGAAGTATGATGAGTATGAGAGGAAGTTGAGCACTACTGCTGGAGACCTTACCACATAAATGTGCTGTATCTGTGCAGACCTCAGTGCCCCTGTGGGGTGCAGCCCCATGCCCAAAGCAACACAGCAACAACTCCCACCAGCACACAGGTCTGCAGTAAAAAGCTCCTTTTTGATATCGTTCAAGGAATTTCATTCTCTCTGGTGGACAGCTGGCCAGCAGAGACCAACTGGAGTATTTTGCATATTTCCTTTGTTTATATCCCTGTGATGTCGCCGTAAACATTTGCATTTATGAAAGTGAATGTCATATCATATTTCATCAAGGAACTCAACAAGCTAATTCTTTGTATCCATTAAGGCACAATCAAATCAATCAGCATTTTGCATATCAGTAATGCCAAATGCTGCGATGGGTGTTTTTCAAACTCTGATAGTTTCTCTTGGGCTCATTTCATGGTTGGTAAGCCTTTGCAAACAGCAGACAGTATTCAGGTTTGCAGTCACTAAAGGCAGTAAAGTGGGAACTCCCAAAGCATGCAATCACACTTTAACAGCAAGTGAGCAACAACATCAGTTTCCAAATATCCTTTCTCAATACACACAGATCAAAACTATACTTATGTAAGTACATAACTATTTTTGTTATTTAGTTGTATGATTAATCCTTTGGATGTGATAAAGTGAAGAGTGCAGGTCAAAACTACTATGACTACTTACAGTGGAATTCTAGACAGCTTACATGGTGGATGATGATGCTGACAATGTGCTATGTGAAGATAATATATGCCCTATATAATAAATATGCAGAGAAATAACAGATTTGCAAATATAAACACTAAGCACAAAATATTCAAAAATATGCTGAAAATATTCATTAGTGCAAAAATATATATTGTCAGTGCAAGGAGTTAGAGCTTGTGATTGGTAAATATATTAGCTGGTGCATTATTGAATGGGGCAAGGGGGATCAAATCAGCCTGTCTAGGTCTGATGGGAGAGAAAAAATCTTCTAATTTGTGTAAACAATGGATAGTGTTTTATTTCCTCTGGTTTCAAAGTTCACGTGCTGGTGAAACATTGGTAAAATGGCCTTTGGTTTGTCATGGTTGAAATCCCCTGCAACAATAAAAACAATCCATCAGGGTGGGCTGTTTGTTTCTCACTTGGGGGTATATACAGGGCAAGTAACAATTGCTGTGATTCCAGATAGCAAATAGCAGATCGCAAAAAGTATGGCTGGCACTTCATGAAAATAAACTCCACATGACTGACACCACATCTTGACACCATGCTTTATTGATGTAAATACACCGGCCCATCCTTGCGAGTCTTAGTCCATCCAGCTAAAAGGCTGTGTTTTTGATGTTGTTCAGTCACATCTCCATGAAAACTAAAACACAGCTGTCCCTCGTGTCGTGCTGGGTAGTTCTCAGTCTGACATAATCCTCTTTACTGTCCAGGGAGTTTACGTTAGCAAGCAGATTGGGATAGCCAATCTGTTGGAGCTAGCCTTTAGCCTAAACTGAAAGCCTCTGCGCGTCCGTCCCCTCTCACAGTCATGCATTACGCCCGCTCCCACAGCATTTGCATGGCATGCGGGCACCTGGGCCTTCATATTTCTATGATGAAAGACGGTTCCTGGCCCAGCAGTGCCCCCTGTTTGCACAGCAGCAGCCAGTGCCAATGGATTAAGCACAAAAATCCAAAACATCTTAAAAGCAGTTATTTACCATCAAACCGCTACATCTTGCAACTTGTCATGTCATTTAGTACAGAAATCTTTACAGTGGCACCATGTTTCATTTTCACACACATTTTAATGTCTATGTATTTGTCCATGTCAGTCCTGAGTGAAATGTTCGTAGAGAAAATCCAAAAGTTCGATTTGTACAATGGAGGAAACCTTATGGCACCACCTACAGATAACTGTTTTATCAGTTCCCCTTTCTGATGGTTGATTAATTACAGGACATCACCTCAACAACTTAGTCATATGTCCTACAATGTGATTACTATGACGGGGTAAATAAATTGACAGTTTATGGAACAAACAACATTTTGTGCTTTAACACTTATACTGTACATGAACAGAAATCAACACAAGAAAGTAAATAATGATTTATTGATCTTTTTTTTTTAAAGATTGTGACAATTTTGTGTTTCAAAGTCAAGATTGGATGGTATAATGTCATTTAAATCCTTCAACTGATGGCTAAGAACCTTCAAATTACCAGCCTTTGTTCTTTCTGGTGCCTTTCACAACCTTTTGGATAAGGTCATTAATAGATAAAACATGTAGCAGCTTGCTGAACTACTAACCACTTCAATTGAAGGCTGTTTGTGATATATTGAGCCATAGTAAGCAGTGAAATACATCCCACTTCAAAGCACGCAAAGCAATCATTATCCCATGATCATTATTATATATGTGACATACAGTACATGCACAGAATATGTTTTCTAGCAAGGGTGCTTTGAATCACACTCACATAAAAGGCCATGTATTGTTTGTCCTTTGATGTCATTTAGTTCATTACCTACATGACTTACTATGTGTTAATTAATGTGAGCCTCTTTACCACTTACTGCTCTGTGGCTTGCCCAATTAGCAAAAAATCAGCATGGGTCAATTTACAGATGCTGATTTATGTGTGTGTTGAGCTGTGTGTACTTGACTGTAGGGTTTCCATTCCATACACTGCAGAAGGATAAGTCTGAACATAAGTTACATAGTTTATCCTGTCATAACCCCCTGAGGCCCAACTCGCCCTGTGTGTCCCAGGAGATTTTCCATACAGGACAGTTTGGATGATTCTCTGACCTGCAGTTACTCTTACATTACTTATAATGAGCTTACCTTTCAGAGAATGCATTTGATTTTTGAATGAACACAGCCTATGGAGTCCCTACAGGGATATGAATTTATAATCCAACATGCTACTATACAGTTAAATTTTGAGTTCTCAACTACACCAATAGCAAAGCAGTGCCAGTCAAACAAGAATTATTTACTGTAGGTAATGACAATGTAAAATTTCATTCAGTATTTTTGACCACTTTTCAATGGTCCTATCATTATTAAAGATAAATCATTAATCACTAACTGTAATGGAGTACTATTAGTACCTCTGCCAAGGAGTTGACGCTTTCGCCTGTGGTAACTGATTGGTTGGTTTGTTTACTTATTATTCATAAAGTTCTGAAGAGTAGAAGAATCGAATATGGCCCACGGAACAAAACATTCAATATTGATGCCAATCCGGATCCAGGAACGAATCTGGGATTTTTTGGATGACTCCTTAACATTGGGAGATAGTGCTGTTTTTGTCCATTTCCTCAGAAGTAATACAACAATCTGAAAGAAACAAAAATCAATTGGTGTAGATTCGGGTACATTTTTAAAAACAACTGCTTCCTATGGCAAATAAAGTCCTATTATAATGTTTGGTTCTTCTCTTGCAACAGAGTGGCACATTGGTTGCTGCTACTTATGACAAAGAAGGTCTTAATAAAAAAAAAACAACAACTAAACAAACAAACCAAAAATATTACTTTTTTTTATGAGTAAGATCAGCTTTGCAAGGTTTATCAAGTTATTTAAACAGCAGCCACTATGTTGACAAGTGGTAATTATGGGGAAATATTAATGTCAGCTAACATTAGCCACTAATGATTGCACCTGACCAAGTGTGACTGTAGATGCATCGAATTTGATTGTATTGAATTAAGGATGGGTGTTATTTTATTGTCACTCATGTTTGTCTGTTTGGCTCGTTTAGGTTTGCTTTACTTGTGTTTAGGTTTGCTTTAAATACTTCTTAAGTCTTTGGTCTTACTGTAAAAAATAAACATGTCCAAAGGGACTTTTCAGTTTAATTTTTTAACTTCCACCATCTGACATTGCAAGAAACTATGAATACTTCAGCATTAGTAGTGCCCCTGAGCATCTGGTAGTTTAGTTCTTGAATGAAGTGAAAGAGAGTGAGACAGAGTGAGACTTAGTGGCAGCTAATGAGGCTTCATTAACTGTAGCTAATTGGTGTTTCAACCTATGGCTGTGGCTGTCATGATACTCCTCTATGCCAGAGGCTCATGGGAATTGGCAGAGCAGATGTCCAGTGCTTATTTTCACCTTCATTTCTTTTAAACATTGAAAGACACACAGTATTTATCCAGCACCTGGGCAGCTGACAGACATCACTCACACTTAATTTGACCTTGTCGATGTCAAAAGTTGGGAAAGCTGAACGGAGGATGAGAAAAAGTGAGATAGGCAGAGAAAGAGGTGAACAAGGGCAGAGAGAGAAAGAGAAGCGGTGAGGGGTGCATGAAATGAAGATGGGTGAGTTGTGAGTTTGCATGATAATGGCAGTGATACTTTTTCCTCCCAGGCAAGGCAAATCACTTAATCAACTGAAGTTCCAGGCTTTATATTGATTTTTTGTCTCTTTTGCAGAATGGTGGGCCAATAGGCACACTTGAATAGTCTGATAGATGGCTCAGGAGACCAATAAATGAGCCGCCAAGCCACAGAAATAGCAGGAATGAAAGGAAAGGGCTTTTAACAAAGTACTATACCTTTTCTTCCCCGACTCTATGTCTTAGTTATTCATTATTTAGACCCTATTTTCATACAAGCATTCAGTGTTTTGGAGGTGTCTTTGTTATGCCGTATACAAATCATTAAATAGCAGTAAAAGTTATTAGCTTGTGGTTACACTGTCACACTGACATTCATACTGCCTCTCTCCCACATTCTCCCACATTTGTCCAATTCTTCCTGCATCTTTCTCCAATTAAGTGAATCTATCGGCAGCTTTACATGACCATGAACAGGGATTTGTTACTGGGAGGTTTTCAGTGTTCCACAAACAAAACACAAATGCAGTTCTGTTGCTCGCTTCGCCATTTCATTTGAAAATCCATTTTATCGAGAGACTGAATTTGCCTAATTTGATTCACTGTATTTATACAGTAATGATGGTTGGACTGTCTTCACTGTTGTAAACAACGCTGACAAACAATGCATGATTACAAAGCTTTGTTTTTCTATTATGCATATGTAAATTAATTTTACCGTGTATATGGTTGTGTAATCACTTGAAATAGCTATGACAAAAAGTGGATGCCAAATAGTATAACAACTGCTTTGTTTTAAAAGAATTTATTGTTGTATATTTTAATGTTAATATACAGTAAATTAGGATTGCCTAGGTATAACTAGGTATAATCATCATGAACAAACAAAATAAAGGCACAAACAAAAACAAACAAGATCACAGCGCATAGAGCAGAAATTGTAAAATGCACGTCAGGTCAATACTGGCTGCGAGTCCTCCCAGCAAACTTCTGTTTGTTGATGGTAATTACACTAATGCCTTAGAATACTGTATGTGAATATGTATTCATTTCAAATGCTGCATTAATAATTGTAGCACACTTGGCCCCTTTCTTATACCTTGCATTCAAATGCTATGCTAGTATTTGGGTACCTAAGAGGATGAGCATGGAGGGAGACAAAAAGAGAAAGACAAAGCGACAGGGAAATAGAGGGAATTGACTACACAAGACCACCCCCCGCACCCCCTCTGCCCCTGCTTCTTGATATGCATATGCAAGTTTATGGATAACTGACTTGCGCAGTTTCCATTTTTGGGTGAGCTTGTGGACTGCTTATATGCAGGCCTGATTATAAATTACCCTCACAGCACTATGTGTCTTCCTAATAAATTTCTTTGTTGATTCACGACACTGTGACATGATGTCTGTCCCGAGTGGATAGACACCAACTCTGATTCTTAATGTGCCTTTCACAGCTAGTGTCTGTTTTCTCTGGTAGAAAAGGTCACTGCTTCCCAATTAAACCCAATCTCCAGGCAGGCAGACAGGCACGAGGTGCCACAAGGTGTAGTCTGAGCTGTCTCAGTCTCAACGGTGGGGGATATGGTGTAAACATTGCTGTTCCTTTTTCTCTCAGGGAATGCTTGTCAGTTGTCAGCTGAAGTGAAACACTCCTTCAATCTCTGGAAGCCTGCTTTGGCTGAGGGGTCCACTGAAACTTTACATTAGTGGAGGTTAAAGTATGCAACGGGGCAGCCACAGTACTGAAATTTCAGATGAAACGTATGTAAAAATTTGCAAACTCCAAAAATCATTGAACCTGTTTACGGTTGACAGGAGTGGGCCACTCTGAGACAGCGCAAACTTTTGCTGGATCCATTTGAATTCTCCCCTCAGAGACAATGAACCCCAGAAAAAACACAGATAATGACATGAAAATCACACTTTTCGACCTTGACGAAGAGCTGATGGTTGAGGAGGCGCTGGAGGACACGCCAGATGTGATAGATGTGATTCTCCTCGTCCGGGGATGAGATGAGGATATCATCCAAATAAACAAACACGAATATGTTGAGCATGTCGTGGAGGACGTCGTTGACTTGGGCCTGAAAAACATCTGGAGCTTTTTTGAGTCCAAAGGGCATTACGAGATATTTGTAATGCCCACTAGGAGTGTTAAAAGCAGTCTTCCACTCATCCCCCACCCTTATTCTCACCAGATGATAAGCGTTTCTCAGATCTAACTTGGTAAAAATCTTAGCACCTTGCAACAGTTCAAAGGCTGAAGAAATGAGAGGGAGGGGGTACTTGTTCTTCATGGTTATGTCGTTCAGGCCATGGTAGCTGATGCAGGCGCAAAGGCTTTTGTCCTTTTTATCCACAAAGAAAAATTTAGCATGGCAGTGTAAGACAAAGGACGAATTAAGCCGGCAGCCAGCAAAGAGTCCACATAATCCTTATGGCCTGCATTTCAGGTGCCAACAGAGAGTCGAGCCGTCCCTTGGGTGGGGAGGTTCCGGGTAACAACCCTAAGCTCCCTCACTTGTAAGCACGGTGAGGGGGCAATGAAGTGGCTCTGGCTTTATTGAAAACCTCTTTAAGGTCGAGATAAAAGGATGGAATTTTTGAGAGGAAAGGGAAATCAGAATCCGGAGATTTAGGTATGCCTGGGGAAGGAGAGGAAGCTACAGCAGGAGGAGATGGTGCCACAGGAGACTTAAATGGGAAACATGTTTTTAAACATTCCTTCCGCCAAGCTGTAACCTCACCTGAGGACCAGTCTATATGGGGTTTATGCTGGGTTAACCAGGGGTACCCTAAAATGAGTGGATACTGAGGGCACGGAAACAGGTGGAAAGCGACTCAGTGTGCTTGTCAGAAAAGAAGTCCATTGAGAGCACTTGCCTCTAAAGGTTTGGGTAGGGGGAAAAAGTCAAGGTCCAGTCTCTTAGGTAGCTCATAATCCATCAGGCTAGTGTCGGAACCAGAATCCACCAAAACAGAATTACTGAGGGACACAGAGGGAGAAGTGAGTATAATTTGAGGGAGAGAACGAGAGAGACATACAGAGAGGGTTGTACAACTTACCAGCACCCTTTTCCCTACTGAATGAACTCGGTCCTTAACTGGACATGAAGTGAGGAAGTGACCCAGCTCGACCAGGCAACAGATCTGATGGCCGAAGGAAGCCATGTAACTCTCCTGTTTCTCAGTTATTTCCCTCATCTCCCGATGGAGCAAGGTAAGTTTGCTCATCCTGGTGATGAATCCTCTTCTCCTGGGCTTGGAGAGTCTGTTGAGTCCATGTTGGCCAGTTCATACTGTAACACTGGTACCAACAGACAATGGACTCAAATGAACAACTCAACACTCAAACAGGTGTTTGAAAAAAAAAGTCTTTACTCGAAGCATGGTGCGGTACACAGAAAATCAGTTCGGAGAATGCAAACAAATCCAACAGGGGAAGGCAAAAAGCAAGGTCGCCAATACTGTCTGAGATCAAAAACCGGGAAAGCAAACACTAGGAATAATGCTGGGATGCTTAATACAAAGAACAAAGACGAACTGGCACAGAGAGGGGAACACACACACTAAATACACTAGGGTGGGCAGGATGATGAGGAACAGGTGAAACTAATCAGGACAGGTGAAACGTCTCAGGGCAGGGCAGATAATCACGCAGGAGGGAAACACACAAGGGCAGGAAGTGATGTGTCTGAAACAAGAGAGGAAGTAAACATACAAAATAAAACAGGAAATGATTAGTGAATGATGAATGATTAAAAAATGAATTACGAATGATTAAAAAAAAAAAAAAACATAACCTAAGAAGCAGGGCAGGACATGACAATTGGTCTGTGTACCTTTTATTCATTGGATTTCCTACTCTGTAACAAAAATCGAAACAACAACAGAATTGAATTTTGAGTTGTTTTTCATTTTGGAGGATTTTTACATAGCCAGTCAAACGCAAAGATCCAATCTCCATCAGTACAAAATGCAAAATTGGGATTATTTCTAATATCTTCAAAGATGAACGCGGGGTTTGTGTGCAGATCGGAAGAGCACA
>OMOW01086854.1:0-11395 GCA_900312555.1 Lamprogrammus exutus
CTGGCTGTGGTGATCTTCTCAATAAGGCTCTTAATGTTCTTGCGTTGCTCCTCCGTATTAATGCTCCCTTTGGCCCCTGAAAGTTCAGCCCCATCCAGCCCCAGACTCTTGTCTTCATCGCCATAATCAAGCGGTACCAGTTTCCTTTTGCGAGGCTGCTCATCGGCCTCTTCATCCTCAAACTTGTTGAAAACACTTTCCACAGTCGCCAGCTTCTTGCGTTTTCCAGCGTTTGGTTGGCTGGGACTACTGGTGACACCTGGAGTAGAAACAAAGGGAAAAAAATAGTTAATTCTGGCACAAACAAATACCACAGACAAAAGCACTCTGCATCTGCAGTTTCACTGTGCTCACCCAATTTGAGACTGAGGCCAATCTTGGGCCGGTTTTCTTCGGGAGGCTGCACCTCAGGAGAGGTCTCGCCTGGGATGATGATACCGCAGGGGGACTCATTGCCGGGTGTGTTTGGAGTCGCATTTCCACTGGCTGAGGACACCGAAGGAGCAGTGGTGATTGGCCGCAATGTGGGTTTTAGTTGCGGTTTGGCATCTTGCGAGTCCTCACCATCATGATAGTCATCATCCTCTGCCTCTTCTACATCGTCATCTGAGTGGTGCTGGGGACCTTGAGGCGTTGGCTCTTTTGGCCTCGCTGAACCTCTCTTCTCCCTTTCGCGATTCCTGTGGGCCTTCTCCTGGGGTGCGTCCTCCTCCGGCTCAAGTTTCAGTGGGGGCTGTCTCCTGCGCTCTGCCTCCTCTTCCATCTACAAAAATATACACAAGACATTTCACAGTAACAAGGACATCAGGCTCAGTTGCATTACATCATTCTATCTCAATCATTTATGAGCCATGAATAAATCTCTGGGCACTGGTGACATTTATATTTGACGCATTAACAAAGATTGGACTGGGTAGACACTAAAAGGACAGAGAGAACAGTGAAATTAGACTGTCAACAACAGAAAAGAGATTGGAGATTATATCAGTAAAGAACCACGCGAGGAAACAGCTAGCACACACCTATACAAAACAATATCAACAGTCCTGGTGGACTCACCCTCTGCAGCTCAGCATCAGGGTCTGGGTGTCCCTCAGCTAGAAGCCTTTGTCTGATCTCCTCCAGCTCCTCCTTCTCCCTCTTCCGGTCTCGCTCGTCCAATTCTGTCTCCTTTTCTCGGTCACGGAGTCGCTTTTGCAAAGCGCTGCCCCTGGGTTCGAGAATGAGAGCAAGTGAACTAATGACCAACACAAACGCCATTTCTTCTAAATGCCGTGAACCTTACACTCCTGAATTTCCAGAAAGAATCACCTATAGTATTTTGGATCGTCTCTGTCGTCATCATAGTCTTCAAGGAATTCTTTCAGTCTTTTAGCTTCTTTCATCTGAAATTAAATAGAGAAATATAATTTTAATATTTAGGAACATAAATAAAAGTAAACATTTAAATCATTTGCTGCGGACACAAGCGCTAATTCAGTAATGTATACCATTTCACGACGCCTCTCATCCTCCCTCTCCATTTCTTTGCTGTAGTCCCGTCCCTTCTTCCTCTCCCGGATCTCCCAGTTTTTGAGGCGCTTTAGGTGAAATGCAAAGCCAATTCAGCCATCACTGCATCTAACATAAAAATCAGACAGCTGTCATTATATTCGGCTCTTGTGTACTCACTTCTTGGTAAGCTGCCTCTTTGTCCCGAAGCCTCCTCTCAAGTCTCCTCCGCTCATACACGTCCTCCTCATCTTCTTCGCGGTCTCGTTTTTTTTCATCTCTGGTCCTCTCTCTGCAGAAGACATGCAGTTACTGGAGATAAGCCATTTTAAATATTTTCAATTTTGAAACATAAACAAAAAAATATCAGAAATTACACAAAAAAGTCGTTCATTTATTTGAAATGGTTCTGTGGAGGGGTGTGTGTGGTTTAATGCAGTCTGAAGAGGAGAGGCAGGGGGTGTGGCTCATGGTATCTAGGTCAGAGACAGGTGAATTACACCTATTCCACATAGGACGTGATGTGACAGAGCGAAAGATGGAGAGACGCGAAAAAAATCAAAAGAAAACATATGTTTCTATGGAGTCATCCAGACTGGTTGCGAGCGGTTGCTTTACCAGTCTCTATTTCAAGGACATTTCGCGTGTGTTTGCCCACCTCCATTGGCTGATCACACCTGCCCCTCATGATGACAACAGATACCACTGTGGATGTATCGGCCACCAAAATTTTGATTGGTTGGGCGCTTTACATGTCGCGATCTGAAAATGCTGCCGGTGGGGATTAATCAGCGACGCGATATCATTGTCAATTTGCTCGCTCGCGTTCTGTGTGGAATAGGTGTTAGGCACAGGTGTCTCTCATTTTCTAGTCCCTCCTTTCAAGCAGTAGCAATTGAACTGGTGGCTCTCACACACACACCACGACAGACTGCTGAGGCAATGGACATTTTTGCCAACCAGATTGACTCCAGCCCAGCCAGGCAGGTTTTGGTTCTTTGTGTTTATTTCCTTGCATTTTGTTTTGTGAACAATAAAAAGAGCACGCTGAACAGACGCTCTATGTCTAATGTCACTCAGAACCCACTGGTAGCAGAAGCTACGCTACAGGTTATGTCAGTATGATAAATCAAGTATGACATTATTCAGTTTACTGACCTCGATCTGCTGCGGTCTTCACTGACGTCACGACTCCTCTCCCTCTCCCGCTCCTTCGTCCTCTCCCGTTCACGCTCTCTGTCCCGTTCCCGGTCACGCTCTCGGTCTCTTTCCCGCTCCTTATCTCTTTCCCGCTCCTTGTCTCTTTCCCTCTCCCTCTCCCTCTCCTTCTCGCGGTCACGGCGCTCCCTCTCACGTTCCCGCTCTTTGTCCCTTTCTCTTCTTTCCCTCTCGAGTTCCAGACGTTCCTTTTCCTTCTTTCCTTTTTCCTCCTCCAGTTTCTGCAGGGGCCCAACAGGAAGAAAAACAGGGCAATGGGTTTCATGATTGAAAATATCAAAAAAAGACCATCACACTAAAATACACAAGAGAAAACAGGTAAACAGCACAATACAAGAGATGAACACTCCCTGGGCCAGACATGCTCACATACTGCCGGGACTTATTGCTTTGAGGAGGCCGGCTGCAGAAGTCCTCTTAGTCCTGATGTTTCCTCCTAGAAGAGTGGTGTTGTGATTGAACAGGTATAGAGCAGATACTATGCAACTCAGGACCCTTTTACTGAAAACCAACAGTTTCAAACAGCACAAAAACACCTACAAAATCTATACTTATATAAGGATTTACAACCTGAGTGGAAGCATTAAAATGTAATTTACCAACCACTTTGACAGACACCACCATTGTTGGGTTTGTACATGAAAGTGCATCATTTCCTGTCCTACGCCAGTATTCAGTCCCCCCATTTTGAACATACCAGCATTTGTGGTTACCATGTGGCCTTTGAGGTTATGCTTTCGAGTAATAAGAAGTCATTCCGTAAATATTGATCTTTTAGGACTTGTGCATTAATCAGGTTCATATCCATATACTTTGTACAATCAGCAAATATAGACATGTTGAGAATGCATGTTTGGCCTGATGAAAACATGAAAACACAGCACGACCATGTAAAGAGTACTCGATACCACACACTGAAACACATGAAATTATAATATTATAATGGCATGTGTTTTAATTCTAAGTTAGGCTATTTGTGCTGTAAACACACTTATGATAAACTGCACACATGTGCCACATAATCACGGGCATGTGTGTCATTAATACAGGCTAAGTCAACTTTCAACCTTTGGAGTCGGCAGGTTCAGAAAGGTTTCACTACACTCTTCAGATTCCCACTGTATCATTTCCTGGTTTGGTCTTACTGAAGGGTGTCAAGTGGATTACATAGTGCAATCTTAACGTGGCACACAGCCCTACTATGTGAATTACATAATCAGGTCCCATGTGTCTGTACATGGGCTTCTGAGCTGCGAGTAAAGTTACATCAGTGACATAACCTTGGATTGTGATTCTGTCACATTTGTCCACTTTCTCAGTCAATAACATCAAAATCAAGGCAGTTTCTACAGATTCTTTTTGAGCTATTGGTTTGCAACTTACAGGTGATGAGCTATGGTTTCAGCGCTGCTCTGCCCCTACACATCCTACAGGCTACGTGTAGGAGGAAAGGCAGGTCAAAAGTAACATCAAAATTTTGTCCCAAGGATACCTGCAAAGTCATTCATCTAAATACATTTCAACCAAATATGCAACATCAATAACAACTTGCTTTTTACATTCATGGGTGAAACAAGTCAGATACTGTACTGCATTTGCCACAAGGAAATTAGTGAAGCGGTCTTACCTGCAGGATGTCTTCTGGTGTCTCTAAGCTCTCCAACCCAATAAATATTTTCTAAATCTCAAGATTCAGATCCACATTTGCAACATTCCTTTGACAGATTTAACAAACATCCTCCAGCTGTTAGTTTGAGTGCAGTAAATCCTCACTGAGGCTGCCTTATAATATTCAAAGAACACTGTTAGAAATGTGGGTCTGACGCCTGTTGAATTGTGAAAAAATGAGGAAAAAACAACAGGAAAGGGGTCCTAACTACACAGCTATATGTATGATTTTATATGCAGCTATTCTTGCGTCAAAGAGCATTTTGGAAAAAGGCTAACATTTATTTTGTGCCATCAGGCGGGTGGGTATCTGTCTCTGGAATACCCATTTGGTGTCTCAGAACTTACCTCGTTTTAATCTTCCATGGAGAAAAAAAATGACAATTGCCAATTTTCTTTAGTAGCATGACAAATAGCAGTAATGTTCAAACTCCTATCGCCTATGTATTTTGCATTTGTCACATCCCTGTTGCTTTGCTTAGTTCTGTTGTTCCTCCTTGTAGAAGCAGGTTTGTCACATATTTTAATGTTTTTGAGATTGACAATAAATGGCACCTGCAGTTTAAGTGCACGTTTGCATCTTTTTTGGAGCTTGTTTCATGTCACTGTCTAAGTGCTGATTGCCAGACATTTTTGTAATTGACGAATGCAACAAATTAATAATAATTAACTTATTATCAATCCAATAGGAACTCTCTGTAGTAGTGTTTGTCATTGTGATTATTTCACCCTTTTCCATTAGGGGTTTACATTATTCTGTTTCCTCCCTGCATACCAGCTAAGTAGCCCTGCAGCTGTGTCTTTGTCACTGTGACACAAAAATATTGCTGTGATTCATTGGTATGCTAATATGTTTTTGATTTATTTCATTAAAACTAAGATACAACAGAAGAAAGAAAATAACAGTAACATGATGGAGAGCAAAAGTAGAGAAATGAAAAAGGAGTAAAAAAAAAAAAAGAAAAATATAGGAGCTTACCTTGATAATCTTCAGACCACAGAGTGCTGTGGAGGGGCGCTCCCTGCTTTAGTAATACTACAGGCTGCAGTTCAAACTACTGCAGTGGTTAGACTCGTTCACACTGAGTGTTCGTCGAAACACATTTAGCTTCTGAGGACCTACAGAGGTTCACTGAGCTCCCTGCAATCCTGAAAATTCAGTAGTTTAAAAGTTGTATTAATATAATTTGATACCTTAAAAATAGAACTGTGACCAAAACGTTGTGGTACAGACAGGTAGCACTTACAATATCTAGTGCTTGTGGACTGAGAGCCAGTTGCCCCTTTGCAAAACCTCCAGAAGGGAGCGCCCAAAATGTTTAAAGAAGAAATGAAAGCTCATACTTACATCCTATCCTCGCAACTTTTTCAGCTGAGATTCTGAGATTCATCTTGCTCTAGTCACCAAATGAACTCTACCATATTGGTGGGGTTTAATCAATAGATTAGCTTTGATAAAATTTAACATTACGTCCATGCACTCTGTGTGATGAATCTAGCTTGTGCAGCATTACAATTTTTAGTCTCTAATCAGTATTATGAACAGGAAAAGCTCAGTTTTAGGAGATAGTTACAGATAATATACAGCCACCTATGAATGGCTGATACAGATATTCCAAACTGCTTGTATCAATACTGACTGCTTCCTTTGAATTTCACAAATTCTGAATAATAGAGCACATCTGTACTATGGTTGACAGTAACTGAGAACAGTCCTATGGAGAAACTACCTCCATAAATGATCAAAATTGCAGCTCCATTTGCTGTCATTGACTTTCAAATTACACAATGTGGAGCAGTTTTCTCACCAAAGTCTAAAAGAAAGTAACAATAGCAGTTAAAGACATTACCTTGTGTGTGTCGCGAAATTTACTGATCTCTCTGGAAATCAAATCTCTCTTGTCGTCCTCCATCTCCATGGCATTGATATCCTTCTCACACAAAGGACAGAAAGACAGGAAGCAAAAAAAAAAACACTGAGTACACAGCAACTAAAACAAACAAACTACAAATCTCAGTACAAAACATTACTTCTCCAAGACATAGTATTAGTTAAAAAATGTTAAAAGTTTGATAACAGACAAGGATTGATAATACAAAACAAACTGGAGGACTGCAGAGATGTATGACAATAACCAAAGGAATATTTTCATCTGCTTAAACTGTAATGAACATTGTGCAAAAAGAAATTTTTAACTGCTAAAAGGAAAGAATGCGGCAAGGATTTTCAGCCGGTAAGCAGTTACACTTTATAGGAAATACTTTGGGTGCCTATATTTGGCTTCCGTCTTATGTTAGTCTTGCTGAAAGTACCTCCTCTTTCTTCTCTTTCCGCTTCTTGTTGCGAGGTTGACTGTCAGGGTCCTGTGAAGGAGCATTGAGCTCGCTGGCATACTCTCGGATAAGGACCTCTATTGCCCCCTTCACAACTTGATCCCGGCGCTGGGTTTCTTCATCAAGGACCTCCTCCTCATCATCCTCTCCATTCTTTGACCCACCACTAGGTCCCTTTGAGGTTACACCAGAAAGAAGCCATTTACAAAGACATGCAGATTAGGACAATAACCTCAGTTGTGGTCAATGAATCTATTACTCAACCAGTGAGAAGGATTACGTACCCCATTGGCACTCTTCTTCTTGGCCTTCCAATCATCTAGCTGGGCCTTGGTCTTGGCATCAACCTTGACCAACAGCTTCTTGTCACCCAATAGTAACTCATGCAGAAGCCTGAGGGCTCGTAAGGTGGATTCAGGCTCCTTATATTCACAGAAACCAAAAGCTTCCAGGAGTTGAGAGGAAAAACAACTTAAAATACTGACAGTAGAATCATGAAATATGAGAATATGAGGAGAAAAGTTTACCAAAGAGGGGCAGACTTTAATTTTCAATCCTTATAAACATGTAACATGAAGAGAGGATGGTTGGGTAATCGATCAAATGTGCTGTGTCCTTTTTGTTTTTACCTTGGAGCTTCCCAGAGGCACCTTGGACCCTCTTCCAGCTTAAAACAATACCACATTTCTGTAGTAGGTAAAGAGGAGGTAAACCAAATATCTCATTAGAATTTATTTTACTAAAAAACATAATGCCAGGTCAGGTGGTAACAGCAGTTCAAAGGGCTGAAACAACACATAACACAAATTATATGTTCATCCTGACAGAGCCAACAAAAATTAAAGTGCTTATTTCATGGACCGTTAACTCACTGCTAGAAGTTGCCTGATCAACATGTCAGATGCTTTTTCTGAGATGTTGCCTACAAATACTGTGGTGGTAGGACCACTGTTCTCATCTGCATCCTTAGCTCGAATACTGCCAGAGTCCTTCTTCAGAGCCATCGGCTTCTGTGGTACAGAAACTGTGGTCGGGACAAGGACCTGCAACAATGAAAGAAAGTAAAATACATTTACTAAGTCACATAATTAAGCATTTAAGTGCTACTATCCAGGGCGACAATAAAAGCAAGGCAGGAAATGTACAGTTCTGTAATGGTGACTATTACACTCAGCCAATGGTGACTGCCAGGGTTAATTAAATGGGCATGCTATAGAGACTCCAGTTTCTAACTCACTGTGGGTGCGGGGGCCACTACACCCATGTGAACCGGAATCATTGGGGTTCCTGAAAACAGAAACAAATCATATAACTGAAAATCTCACTTTGGCAATAAAATGTACAGTTACAGAGAGATATAAATTTCCAATTTCCACACATTCACATACATTGGTCTTAAATACACTTATCTTTAGAAGCAAACAATGCTGGATTTTTATAGGCTGATGCCGGTTGAAAATAAGAAAAAACCCAATCACCATATAATCATCCAGTGTTAGTTTTTGCACAGTAATTTTCAGGAGAGTCGTTTTTTTCCACCTTGTGTTTCCAGTCATATTTCAAATTAGAGTCAGAGTCCAGTGGTTACATCTTTGTCACAGGAACATCACTCATTTTGCTTTTGTGTCAACACCCTTTCACTCTCACCTTTCTAGCCTGAGTTGTGTGACCTCAGCTCTTACTTTACTTAACCCTGAGTACCCTAAGGACCCACAGGTAGTTTACAGACGCTTACACCTGTCATAATCTAACAGCATGGTGCATTCATTTACCTGGAGGGACCGTCGGGGGAAACCCTCCATATTGGGGAGGTGGAATCCTTGGGGGTAACTGTGGGATGCCAATCTGCTGGCGGTTGAGAGGAGGAGGATATGACATCCTGAGGAACAGAGGAACCTGCAGAAGACAGATGATAGTCAACAGAAGACCAGGAGACTATTATTCAAGCAAGGGCTGTGATGAGTTATATCACAATTATCACACCGCGGCCGACGATATTTAGCAATAAACAACATATCTCCTGGCTAAATTGACCGCGTGCCCGCCCAGTTGTGGGTGTAAATTAGCCAAATTAGCTTATGCTAGCTTGCTAACGCATCTTATTTGGCCTGGCAAGTACAGAGTAGCGAGAGCCCTTAGCGAAATATCTACTCACCTACAGTTAAATGTACAGTAAAGCCTGCGGTCAATACTATTGTTGGTTGTGCAAATACACGTCCATTAATTACAATAAACTGAAAATCGTCCGGTTAAGTGTTTTAGCTATCACCGGTGCGCTAGCTGAAGCTCTACTATAGACACCAATAACTGGAAGCTATTCTTTTCGAAATGCATCCTGGGATACCTACGTATTTGGGTTTTTATGTCCCTAATTAAAGTCTACCGGCTCCGATTTTTACCCTTGCCCTGGGTTTGGACTTCCAGGCAATTTACGCTCTCTTGGACTCTTGGACTAGGCTCGCTTTATAACCATTCCAAATTTTAAAAATTCTTTAGAATAAATGAACAACTTCACCGACTGGATTCACGTGAGTTTCCGGACTTAAGTTGTCAACTTTAATGAATGCCTGCTCCACTGTTATTGTTGCATGGTTCAATGAATTACCATAAATGGGCAAATATAACATGATCCACTTGATATTCACTATAATGGATAACTGGACATAATGCAATGCAGACGTTTCTAACCAAGTTGCATTAGCAGATGCATTATCGTGTAACAACAATGTAAGTGATTCTTTATTGTGATGGATTACATAACTCATGACATTTTCAATCTTCACAGATTGAATTTCATTGTCATGTTTCACTGTCATGTAATAAAGGTTTTTGTGTTTTTTCTTCACCAGAGATAGAGTGTCGTGGTCTATTTTCGCTTTGTGTAACTCTATTTTACTCACACCATGACTTCCTGTCCTTAATCTGACTACCCCTGGTTTACCATAGTGCATCTGTAATGAGTCACGCAGTGCTTTAGTTCCTTAAAGTAGAGTATAATCCATACTCCATCCTCATAAATCCTTCTCCTATTCCACGTGTTTACAGATTACCAATTGATTAAAACTGCAAAAACTAAAACATACTCACTAATATCCTCCCTTCTCTTTCAATCTAAATCTGAAACATTTGAGAGTTTTGTTTTTGGACAGCAAGTTCCCTTCTCCTCGCCCAAAGAACATGTAGCGCTACTAACAAATGAATATGTTTAGGATAGTGATTGAGGTTTGGATGCATGGCCATCATGTCTGCTTGACAAGTTCAGCTCTAGGAATAAACTTTAGTTTCACAATTCTCCTTATTCACCAAAGGGCTAGGTTGAGCAAGTGAGAAATGAGAAAATGGATGCGTGGGTGTAATCACCTTTTTGAGACAGTTGGAGGCGCCAGACTTCATGCTTTATTTCACAATGACTCATGTTTAATCACCGTCTAGGTCAATAGAGTGCTTTGAAATTCCTTTTGGCCGAGTCACGCCTGGCGACAGATAATTAACAAATGACCAGCATTACTCACACATTTTTGTGTTGTTTATTAACCATTTTATATAACCTCAAACCTTAACCTATAAAATTACGATGTCAAGTGTACGGTCAAAAAACTGAGTTGCTTCCATTGTTGCTTTTCCACCATGTCTGACTCTAAAACGTACTTATATAGACGACAGTGGCAGTTACAACAATGGTGTGACATTTATACATCACTAAATTATACATCTCAGAATAAAATTAACTTTATGAATTACTAATCGGTGACATCATCTTTGGCTCTTAAATGATGTAGAATAGCCTTGAAGTCTGTAAGATTATTTCTGTTCTACACAACAGTAAAATAGACATATTTTCATAGCAGACTAAAATGTTCTCATTATAACGGGATTAGATACCTTTCGTCACCCGTGGTCCACTGAAAAATAGGCATGTGTTTTGACGCTTGCCATGAAATCTGATCTGTTTTGCCAAGAAAGCCCTGGGACACGTGTGCTCAGAAAACCGAGGCAAATGCTTTAATGTAAACAAGCCTATCAATCCCGCTTGGTTGCGTCTGTGGAAATTTCCACCGAAGGGATCGCAGTATAGAGCTTCACAACAAACATTTGAGTAAAGCTCTTGGTCTATACCACTTGACAGACCCCGCCCACAGAGCGAACCCACTAGTTTCCTCAATCCACATTGGCCAATCTGAAGGTGTGTCACCCAATCTGACGCAAGACGCTAAATAGGGAACTGGGTGTACAACCTGTACTAATAAATTATAACAAATTATAAACGATAGGTATCAACAAAAACGTTTGATCCTGGTTAGATAATGACACATTCTCTGTCTTATGGATCAATTTGAGTGTGGGATATTCTCTTCTATTCACCATTGTCTTCCCGTTCAGCAGCTCATGAATATGAATTATCCCGAGGTCCCATAATGCCAACCCTCCTGCAGCAGTGCCGCTCTCAAGCATCAATCTGTGTAACAGCACATTGAGGTTTCGTCAGACATTCTGCTCGGGGATCGGGGTCGGTTTGATTTGGGCTCCGCTGATACAGATTGTTGAAAAAGGACAACATGGCTTTGAGAGGATCTTTATTTCGTCTTCTCAGAACTCAACTGAGCCACACCTGCCAGCAAAGCAGGGCTCAGTCCGTGGCTGTTCTGGCAGGTGTAGATCGGAAGAGCACACGTCTGAACTCCAG
>OMOW01086854.1:11954-28460 GCA_900312555.1 Lamprogrammus exutus
GGGTCACGTTAGATAATCATAGTTTTGTTTTAGTTGTTATCAAGAAGTTACTGTTATGATGATTCAAATCCACCATGGAATAATAGCAGTGGTACCAAGGAGGATTTAACAAACTTTTTTTTTTTTTTTAAAGCATGGCGACCATATTCCGCGCCACACACACACACTCGCACAGAGTCCTTGTCGGACTTTCAAAGTGCCACCAGTGAAGGGCAGGGATACCACAAAGTCCTCAGAGTCATTCTAAATAAACACACTTGACAACACAGACATGTGAGACGCCCTAACAGTAGTCAAGTCATTTCTTCCCACTGAGTCTCCTCGTGTAAGTTATGTCCAGCACATGCACGGAAAAGCGTAGGTAGAGGATGGCTGGTTCGTTTCCAGTGTCGTCACCGCAGAGTTTCACCGTATTGTAGTGAGGTCAGTGAATTGGAAAGCACAGGCAACAATGGAGAGCTCATTTCAATACGAAACGTGACACAGCAGGGAGACAGATTCCGGTTAAACTCCCTGTTGTGAGATTCTCTGTGGAATTCCACCTATGCGCAACGAAAGATGACAACGCGGAACTATACAGGCACTACAGTAGACTAATGTAACTCACCCAAATCCGCACCGTATGAGAGTAGTAGCATACCAAAGATACATTATATTATCATGATACCTTAAGAGATAGAATATAATAATACACTTGGTACACATGGCTACAACTGAGGGTTTTAATAATGAATAATCCATAAATTATCTTGCTATAATGACAAAACATGAGTGCAGCATCACAATTTACCAGAGCTCAGGCTGATGATTTGAAATTGAAGAACAAATCATTATGAGACACTAAATGGAAGAATTACCGTGGCCAACAAATACAAGATACTTTTACTCGAATTAATGAATAAACAGTTGTGGCTGACAAAACTAGAAATGCTTACTTTGCAATTGAGTTATGACCTTATTTGCCCACAATTTTAGCCTTCTGTCCACTGTAGTGACACAAGGACTATCATTATTAAATATATCACTCAGAATAACAAGGTAAAAATAGTACTCTGAGGTATTTATATCATATCTAATTCCTATTTGACCTAAGTCAAAGTCAGCCCAAACAATTAGTTATTGATAAAACATGTGGTGTGGTGAAAATATAGCAAGTGACCAAAATATGTGAAAACACATCCCTTTATTTAAAAAAAAAAAAAAAAAGTCATTTAGCATAATGATATCTCAGGAAAAAACTTAAACTAGGCTACTACAAGGGCATTGTGAACTTGCTTTTGGCTACTGCTGGAACACTTGAAGTTCAAAACAGTATGGGTGGTCTATTAATAATATAATGTATATTAGGATATTTAAATAGGCCACAGATGATAAAATGCCTACAAAGTCACAACCAGGCCATAATAATAATAATAATAACAATTATTATTATTGTTGTTATTATATGCTATTTTTCATGTTTTCCTGCCATACAAACTAGGCTTGTGGCAGGAAAAGGAAGTTAGTCTTGCTTCCTTTGGTGTAGCCGATAAAACAGACCCGGATGATTCTGTTTTCTGAAAAGTAAACTTAGCACATCTGTTGAAATCATTGGAACAGAGCAATGAGTTGGCTTTAAGTCATCATCCTGGTGGCCTGAGGTCAATTTGGCTCCAGTGAAAAAGATACAGTTGCCATGTCACCATCTGAATCCATCACATGAAACCAAACACTAAAGAGAAAGAAAAACCACCATCCTCTCAACACACTGCAATCTATCTGTATGTTTGTTTGTGGAGTGATTTTAACCAAATACAATGATTTATTATAAAGAAAATGAATTACTTGTATCATTAAAACTAGGTTTGCCCTATCGAAAACAGTCAGTTGATATTTGTTATCTTGTAACAACATAATGTCCATCCCATCACTGCTATATTTTTAATTGTCCTGCAATAGATGTCAATGATTGCATCAAGACAAGAGCTATTCCTGTCTTGTCTACAAAAGGTAACAAGGTACCACATTGGTTCCCCTTGGATCAGCAGAGTAACACTATGCCACCATCAAGGCTCGCATTGCCAGATGAGCTCCCAATATGGCGATCACATCACTTGTTTACTTCAAAGTGCGTGTCCTAAACTAAGTGGAAATTTCACGGTCTTTGCTCCATCGGCCACTTAGACTAAGGTGATCTGCCGGGATCGAAACCTGAGCTGAGGTGGGAAATGGGACAAACGGAAAGTGCACCGTCACCAATATTCCACTGCCGGTGAATGACTCAGCTTCACCAGTCAGCAAGGTAGACTGATATATATTAAGTGAGGCTGTAGAGGCTAGAGATTATATAAGGAGCTAAACTTAAACGGACACCAGGAATGTTTCAAGTACAAATGTGTCTACCAAGCAGAACCCAAGGTCAAGGCAGTACCCAAGGGATTAGAGATAAAATCCTATAACCAGGATATGAGTGGGTTCACTCTAAGGAACAGCCTGTGTGAGCCATGCTAGAGTGTCCTCGCGCAAAACACTGAACTTCATCCTGTGCAGTCATAACACAAGTTTCCCTGCAAAATGTCTAAAAAGCATAAAAGCCTGAGTGCCTGAATTCACAGCAAGTTCCTGTTGTGTTTCGCAGACTACTCTGTCCACGATTTTGGGGATCTCAACTTCCGCCACCTTGAGATGGATGAACCCTTCATGCATGTGAAGTTTCCTCGTACAGTGGGCACAGCCAATAAGCAGCTGTCAGGCGCTGTAAGCCGAGCTGTCGGTGCTGGGCACACCCTCGTCGTGCTGGGAGGTGATCACAGGTAATGGAAATGTGACAAAACATGTCTGTACTATGCTGTTTAAGATTCTGTTCTAATACAAGTGTTAATGATAAATGTGTTCACCATTTGTACCAAGGTTACTATATATATATATACTGTATATATATATTTAGCATGTTTTAATGGCAGGAGAGCTGCCTTGTAGAGATAAACTCAGCTACTGAATTCAATACAAATACCAGATGTTTACTCCCTTCATAGCCTGGCTATGGGATCAGTGGAAGGCCATGCCCAGCAGTGTCCTGACCTGTGTGTCATCTGGGTTGATGCTCATGCAGATGTGAATACGCCCATGACTTCACCATCAGGAAACCTCCACGGCCAGCCTGTGGCATTCATGCTCAAAGAGCTGCAAGACAAGGTCAGGAGAATGATTAAACTCTAAACTAAATTTAGACTTGGTGTCTTGCAGTACACTGGTGTTCACATTATTGGACAGGAATGAGAGTCTCTGGACTTGAACCCAGAGGAAGACATTTAGCAAAGCACATAGCATAAAATAAACTGTTCCTGTATAGTGGAAATGAGTTTCTGCACAAAGTCATACAGCACCAGTGTTAGTCTCCCTTTCTCTTCATTCAAGTTGAGTCTGGAGAATGAGCAATTTGTTGTAGAGACAGGCAAAGATGCTAAACATTTCCTTTTACTTACCCTCCTCCATTCTCTATAACTGCCCACCACAGATGCCAAATGTGCCAGGGTTCTCCTGGATGAAGCCATTCCTCTCCTGCAGGGACCTGGTCTACATTGGACTGCGTGATGTCGACCCTGGCGAGTAGTACGTAAACACTATCACAACTTATACCATAAGTGATCGATCTGAATTATTTAATCCACTGCATGGAAGCAATATGGAAATAGTTCTATATTTCGTTATTTGCAGCAATGTCCTGAAGAACCTTGGTATCCAGTACTTCAGTATGAGGGATATTGACAGACTAGGCATCCAAAGGGTCATGGAAGTTACACTTGACCATCTTCTGGCAAGGTATATTTATCTGTAGTTGCATACTATTTAACATTTCAATGTATTGCTGCTGTATGAGTCTTTCTTATGATACATTTTTAATGCAAGCCAATGTTCATATTTGATGAAAACAAACAATATTCGACTTCCAGTGAACCTTCGAATCACATGTTCACTCACTTTCTCACCCTTTGAACAGAAAACAGCGACCAATCCACCTCAGCTTCGACATCGATGCCTTCGACCCGTCCCTGGCTCCTGCCACAGGGACTCCAGTGAATGGAGGTTTGACATACAGGGAGGGAATCTACATCACAGAAGAAATCCATAACACAGGTATGGAAACTATTTTCATTTCATTTGGTCAATAATTACATCTGTTAAATTTGTTGTGTGACCAGTGCCACATTTTGCTTTCTCTTCGTATCTTAACATGCTTTTACTCTGAAGGCTTTGTATCTAACTGGTAAAATGTGTTAATGTACAGGTCTGCTGTCAGTGATGGACATGGTGGAAGTGAACCCCAGCCTGGGGGCCAACCATGAGGCAGTGGTGGCCACCACCTCTCTAGCAGTTGACATCATTGCATCATCTCTGGGACAGACAAGAGAAGGAGCTCGTGTGCCAATCCATGAGGTTCCCTCTGTGAAGGAGGACACAGAGCAGCTCTGCCTCTAAGAGCAGCAAGCAAAGCTATGAACTATGAACATGTTGTCCCTGAGCATTCCTCAAAGACTACAATGATTGAATCTAACAGTAACTGGACTTGTGTTTTCGTTGTCACCTCTTTGCTCGTACAGTGTTATGTTTTACTATGAAAAACTAATGTGTGTATTCATTAAATCTTCAAAAGATATGAGGAGATACATATGTGGAAAATAGCTGAGTGAAAACTGATGTAGCTTATAAACCTGTGTCAATACACTTATGAATGAGGATATTCTATTCATTAAGCAATACTAAATTATGTTCCTTTGTTATTTAATGTAATGAGTGAAATGTTAGGACACAGCTGCTACATACTAACAGCTGCTCATGTTTGTCTTTCATGACTATGTCCCTGATAGTCAATTTGATATGAACGTGTCCAGTCTGGCATGGACAAAAAAGCCTCAGAATTTCATTGTGACAGTTATCTGAGTAAAGATGTGTTTGCACTTTTGGACCAGCTAGTTACTGTATTTTCTCTGGAGTTGACTTTTGTATTTTCACACTGAACCTAAACACTAAACTATACTGGTGCGTTCAGTGATAATACTACATATTATCACTGAACGCACCAGTATTAATTGGCTAAAAAACTATCCAGCTCTTTTCAATAGGTTGGCCTATTGGATTTGTGCTGGCTCAAAACAAAAAAAAAACTCTTGGATATTTATGCTTCAAAGTCTGATTTGATGTGACCACTAAATGACTAATTCTTTAAATAAAGGGTTTTTATTCTGGTCTTCCATAAATGTGATTTTGAGTATTGTCTCCTCTTTTGCTGGTAACATTTACAGGGGGCCTCCTCCACACTTGACACATCAAAACACATTTATGAAGTACAAATTGTCAGGTTATGTGTCACAAAAATGTCAAGTTGTTTTTCAGATGATGGGAATTTCAACAATATAGATATGAACAAAAGTTAAAACATGTTTTCTTATACCCTACAATTCAACCGCCACTCTGAACTGATGTAGGTAACCAAACATGTTGTACTCGGCAGCACGTTAGGAAGGCATGATTTCTACACAGACAAACACTAAGAGAAGTAGCAGGTGTACCAAAACACTGCTCTAAAAATATCCTTATCACCCTTTAATGGAGAAATAATACTCGTAACAGATGTTTAGGTGTTTACTCAACACTGACCTGGCCTGGTCTGGGCTTTAGCTTGTATCAAATTATGCTGACGTCAGCTCCACACACACAATGTTTTTTCACTTTTCCATTTGGCTGCTGTTTCTACAAATATACATTGAAAACTGGGGATTCAGATTAGCTTTAATCATGAGCAGATAAGGTAAACGCAACGCTATATCTAAAAGCAATTTCAATATTATACAGTGATTAGACAATCTTGTTGACAACGTGAAAACATCCTCACTGTTCACAAGCATACCTCTGACTGGCATTGCAGTTCAATGCAATGTGACAACATTAAAAATAGATACAATGGTGTAATTTCATCACAGTTCTGTATTATAAATATGACAGCACGATACAATTGATCTGAGAATTAATGAATCTCAAATCCGATGACTCAAAGCGTATCATTAACATCTTGCATGCACTGTAATATACTCTGATTTGGATTAAAATTTACAGAAAATCTTTTCAGGGTGCAAAGTTCAGAAACCTCCATCATCCCACAGGGCATAATTTTACTATCAGAAAGATGGCAGTAACAGTCTGACCGAACAGTGCAATTTCACTTTATAGTGTTCCATGGCCTTTCTGTGGGCTTGGTCCAGTGAGAGGTTCACAAATTTCACATTCATACCTGTGAAGCAGAATCTCCTCACTTAAGGTCCATTTTAAAACCAAACCATCTTACTGGCCTTATTTGCACTCGCAGAAACTGTTCAGCAGAACAGCATTATCACAACTGGCTCATCGGTCTCTAAAGAAAGGTGTAGAGAGTGGTTATCGTCGAAAGAACTTCAGGTAGATCACAGCTCCCAGAATGGCCAATTCCATTAAAATGATGACAGCTAACAGCAACTTGTTGGTCATCAGCCTACAAGATAGGAAAAAAGAAAGTCGCCAATGAGCAGAGGCTGAATTCACGTGTGAGTCATTGGTCCATTGGACCATTACCAAAGGCACGATCACATAACTTACATAACTTACATACACACATAGCTACAGTACTTAATATGCTTTAACTCTTACCGTCGTGACATACTACGGAGGATTTTTCGACTTCGACTCAGGTTCTCTCCGGTATTCACCAACTGTAAAGTAAACAAAGACAGAGATACATTTGACATTTTTAATTTTCGTCCAACCTAATGAACTCTGAGCCAATCCAAAGTATACTCATAAAGACCTGAGCTGTACCTGTTTTATTTCAAAACCAAGTATTAACTGTGGGGCTGCTTTCAGTAATTAGAATATGAAAAACAACTAAATCAAGTAATCACAAGATCTACGGTTTTTATTCTGAAGCCAGTCAAACTAATGCAGCTTTACATTTGCATCCCTATTAATCATGCACAGCTCACTCTGTCTCTGGTTTGGTCCAGCTGTTCCCTCTGCCCTCCCAGCTCCTCGATGATTTCTGTTCCGATCTGCTCCGACTCGGTGGCGATGCGGTGGCTTCGTTCAATGCTTTGGCTGGCGCTGTTAAGGGACTCGGTGCCCTGGAGCAGCAATGCTCTCTGGGACTGCAAGTGTGTCTGCGCAGGTGGACAAAAACGACACGTACCCAAGTCCAGTGTAAATAGCTGAACCCATTCCAGGAGTTATTTTGTGATGAATGTAAGTTCTGAGTTTGAAGTGCTCATTGTCTCTCAGCCTATATCATCTACTTCTACATCAACAATGAAAGATTTCCTACATTGTAAATGCATCAAGCAACCAAAGTCAGACATGCAGGGGTTAAATTACCCAGAGAAGAGATTTGACAAAAGTTCCAGAGTCTCACTGAGATGAGAGCGCACTCTGAGAGCATTACACAACACAAATGAGTCACATTTCAAACTGTATGCATTCACATATACCACCAGTTATCATGTTTGACATTGATTTAAATAAACAGAAACATATGTGTGTTTGTTTTGGAAACAGTTTGTTTTGTTACTGTATGAACTGTGACAGGGAGTGGCCTACAGTAAACACCTGTGATAGGGATTACAGTGGCATTCATTCATCTCATGCTCGTCACACTCACACTGTGTTGATTTTGTGATGAGTAGATGCCATGATGACCAAAAAAAAACTCATGGATATTTACAGGGGGCCACCATCAATTTTACACATCAAAACACATCTAATATAATATAATATAATATAATATAATATATATTTTTTCTATCTATACTACGATAATTGGAGAGTGTGTGTGTGTATGTATGTTTGTTTGTCCGTCAATACATCGAGCACCATTCCTCCAATCGCTTCCAAACTTGGCAGAAACATTGTTCAGGGGTCCTGCATGTGCATAGGGTGCTTTTCATTTCATTTGCATTTTTTATTTTATGTTTTATTTGCATTAACAAATTATAGTATTATGAAATGGGAGACATGAATGGAATCATGAATGATGTCACAGTTGTTAATGATATCATTGACACACACACTACTTTGAGAATCATGAATGAGGTCACAGTTGTTAATGATATCATTGACACACACACTAGGGGAAAGCGCCGGAAGGGCCCAAAGTTTAATTAATTGTATTATTTCTTTAGTTCTAAATTAGTTAATTAATTTATAAAGACTGAGTCAGGTAACGATTACCTGATGTTAACGCTACTTCATGTACAACTGAGTCTGGGGTTAAGGGTGATGGGTAGGGCTGGGGTGAAGGGGAGAAATATCACGGGGAGGATGTAACGGGAGAGTCGGCAAGAAAAGGTAGAAACACCCAAAGAGCAAACTGACACACAGCACCGCTGATCGAACTCTCAAGGACGGCACCAGGATGGTGGTGGCGCATTGCTCTAGTACTAATAATTGACAGGTTGTGTGTAGCATTAATGTTTAGGTCTTAAATTATATTATTGTTACAAAAATGTCAAGTTGTTTTTAAGAGGATGACAATTTCAACAATATAGATATTAAAAAAGTTAAACATATTTTCTTCTAGCCGACTATTCAACCTCCACTGTGAACTGATGTAGGTAACCAAACATGTTGTTGTACTTGGCAGCACGCTAGGGAGGCATGGTTTCTACACAGCAAAACACTAAGAGAAGTGGCAGGTGTACCAAAACACTGCTCTAAAAATATCCTCATCACCCATTACTTGAGAAAAAATGTTCTTAACAGATGTTTAGGTGTTTACTCGGCACTAACCTGGCCTGGTCTGGTGTTGACATTGCCATCTTAAAGGGCAGGAATAACCGATAAATACTATTTTGATGGTGCTGAAGTCTCATGTCTTATGCCATTTTTACTGAGTAACGGCTGAAAATGTCTTGCCATAAACTCTGTACCATTATCAGACCTTAAGCACCTAATTGTTCCATAAGGGGCTGAGTTGGCAATGAACTTTTCAGTGGCTCGCAAAGTGTCGCTCTTGTTTTTCAGAAAATACACAAACACTGCCCCTGAGTAGTCATCAGTAAATGCTATGGCATATCTGAAACCATCTTTTGCTACTGGTTCGATAGGACCAGCTAAATCCCTATGTACTAGTTCCAATGTTTGCTTGTGCATCAGGTTCTCTGTTTCTACTCTGAGTAAATTTCCCTTGAGTGCATACTTCACAGTTTACGTTAGACTTGTCAATGTTTCCTTTGATTTTCATTCCGTCTACTACAGCCTGTAATTTGGAAACATCATCATAATTACAGTGACCAAGACTTTCGTGCCAGGTCTGAACATCATAACATCCATGACAACCATCATCACTTTCGTTATCCAAAGTGTTCAGATAGTAAAGTCCTTTGTACTCTTTAATGTCAAACTTGGTACCGTTCTTGTGAATTAGTTCATCACGAACTTGTTGGAATTTCACCCCTGCTCCATTGGGCTTGGCTGCCTTCACAGAGAAGATGTCCTGTGGGTAAGAAGGAATGTAAGAGTGCATTTTTCAGCGTCGTCTTCAACCGGTTTCCCTCACTGTCTAGCAGGGACACTTCCTGTGATGGAATGGATGGAAATGGAGTCTTCTGTCCTCAGCGCCACACCGCTGCTCCTCTTCCCGTCTGCAAACTCCATGATCTGTCTTTCCGGCTGGAATGTGTCATCAAACTTTTTGAATTTTCCGATGTCCCGTATGATGTTTAGGACATTGCTCCTGTGTCAACCATCAGGCCTTTGCGTTTTACTGCATTCAGTTCACCGTCAGTCATTTTGAAAACAAACGTGTTTTCCTCCTCATCGCCATTGGTTGCTTGTTATGCATTGTCTCTTCTTTGGTGCCTACAATTCGAGTCTTTGTGTGTTGAGCTTTTACAAAAGCTACACCATTGTGACTGTCCTGTGTAGCGCTTTGTACACGCCCTGGCCTTATGCCCTGGCCTTGTGTCCCTTCTGGCCACAGTTGTAATAAGTAATGTCAGTCATGTTAACGTAACTCTCTCTCCCCCTCATTCTCAAAGTGCTCAGCTCAACCAAGACCAAAGCCTGTCAACGAGCTATGTCCAAATCTAAAAAGAACAAAGCTTCAAAAACACTAACTAATTGCTATCTCCTAAGTGTCCAAGATCAGAGCTTGTTCTTCTTTTAGAGCCCCGTTCAATCTCTCTTAAGAGTTTTTAGTGAAAAAATACCGCTCCTTTCGGTTTTTCCACAACAAAGCAAGAAATAGAGGGCGTGACCCGCGTCACAGGACCCACCTATTGAAATTAAGAGAGTGACACCAGGAGGTGCTCAGCTCAACCAACAATAAAGCCTATCAATGACATATGTCCAAATCAACAAAGAACAAAGGTTCACACTCAAATGACTACTTGCTGTCTCCTAAGTGTCCCTGATCAGAGCTTGTTCTGCTTTTAGAGCTCCTTTCAGTCTCTTTAAACTCCGCCCCTTTTGGTTTTTCATAAAAATGCAAGAGATAGGGGGCGTGACCCACGTCACAGAACACACCTATTGAAAATAAGAGTGTGAAACCAGGAAGTGCTCAGCTCAACCTAAAACAAAGCCTATCAACTACTTCAGTCCAAATGTACAAAGAACAAAGATTCAAACACACTTACTGACTAATTGCCCAAGTTTCCCAAATCGGAGCTATCAAATGGAAAATGGAAACATTTGTGTCTTTGTTTTGGAAACAGGTTGAATTGTTACTGTATGAACTGTGACAGGGAGTGGCCAACAGTAATGTGATGTGAAATAAAAGCCTTACAGTGCTATTTAATTCATCTCATGCTTATCACACTCACGCTGTGTTGATTTTGTGATGAGTAGATGGCGTGTTGACCTCCTTCCACAGACTGTGAAGGGGAACCAAAGCCCAGTTCAGCATTCCTCATTTCTCTCTGCAGCTTGCCCAGGTCACGGCGATACAATCTCAGCTTAGTGCCCATAGTATTTCGAAAGGCGGAAGGTGCAGCACGCAGCTCTTGTTCCATTTCTTGTAACTGGACACAGACAACAGAACGTGTGTAACAATGTCGTGCAATTTCAAACCCATTAAAGTGTTCACAAGCAGGCCTGACAGGATATTACAGAGAAAGAGCCTGCCTGTGTCTCTGTAAAGCCCTCTACGGTGTGGCATAAATGGATTTCATGGTGGCATTCTCATTCTCATTACAGTGCAGCGGGTAAGGTATGCAATGGCACCTATAAACCAATTAAAACACACAATGGTGCACGCCAAAACACGTAGCTAAGTGTCATTTAAAAAGAAGCAAGTTTCCTCATTCTCTTACTCTATGTCACAGATATTCATATCATTATTGGGTGTATCCAGACGTTTTTGTTTCACCCCTCATTGCAACAGTCGTGGGCAGTCTGCATGTCTCTATGCTACTCCGAGTCACTGTGGGTGAAGCAGCGTTTGTAGTGCTGTTTGTCTCACTTGTATAACCTTCCACCACCTTTGCAGGGAAAATTTACAACGTGTAATGTACAGATATCCTGCCAAGTGTGTCATAATGTGCATTTAAATTAGTCCTACTATCAGTCCTATAAAAGCGCTCGGTTGGGATGTAATTAATATAATGCATTATAAATACTGCACAGTGCACAGAATAACTTGTTTGACAACCAGACAATAAGCTTACCGCTTCCTCAGCCTCCCCCTGCCTTTCATCGAAGGTTCTCACCAGCCTCTTCCTCTCCTCTGTGGGGTTAAGAGCAAACATTTTTGTTGTTTAGTTGTGTTTGTTGTTTGGTTAGTTGGTCACTTAGGTTAATGAGCCAAAAAACACAACTCGGTTTACCTCCATGGCATTTCCCAGCGCGCTCTGGTATTAGCTTCAGCTCTTCATACAGTGACAGGTAGATTTCGTGCAACTTCTCAAACTCTTCTGAAGACATTTTGTATTAACCGCGACCTTTTAGTTATAAAATCCAAAAGCAATCAAAGTCAGTAATGCAAGTTACTGCTGTAGTTTTGCTTTGTTGATAATCAGATCCTCGGGACTCTTCCGCATAATGGTCCTCGTGATTAGGAGCCGTAAGCGGGGCCGGAAATCAGAAACACCTGCATTTTACAGCATTTATTGGTTAGAAAAACTTAAACGTGACGCATGTACTTAAAACGACTGAACATTAGATAAACATCATTGAAACGCGTTTGAAACGTCTGTAGTGAAAAGTTTAGACAGGCACCGCTAAGGCAGCTTTCATTGGTGCCTTCAGGGAAATGTAGTATTAATAACGAAATGTCTTTCGTTTCTCAAAACGTGAAGATAGACGTACCTCATAGTGTTACGAATCTCAAACCTTCAAACTAAAGCACATGTATTTGATTCATACAATTACTCAACTGCTACATACATTTGCGGAATCTTTTAACGTCCATTAACCATGAACCCAAAGTACTCCGCCAGTATGGTTACAAAAACTACAACCCCCACAATTCCACTCGACATCCCTGTATGCTTTGACATCAGCTGTACAGCCTACAGAACTGTGGCATCCCGCTGCAAGAGGCAGAAAATCGGTAATCGGCCTCATGATGGTGCTTTTATTAATTATCGCAGGCTTTGGAATAGTGACGTTATTGATTATTTTATTCGCACCACACATACGGTAAGCTGCAGCATCCTTCTCAATACACTCAATCCATTCATATATCAATCAATCGATGCATTACGTATAAAGATAACAGGTTATGATTTGGTCAGGATGTTATTGATGCAATTATTACAATGACATTTCTTTATATACTAAAATATATTTTATCCAAATATTAGTCATTGATGTGTTTTGAGATAACAGTCATTTAACAACACAATGACCGATTTTCTTAGTATGAAAATCAATGCAACAGAATGGAATGAAATGAACAGACAGGCCTATCAGGGGGCAGAACGGGGGCGGGGTTACATTTGTATGCAGTAATACAGAGCAGTGATTGGTTATGGGGTGGGGCTGTTAAGTGGCGTGGGTCGTACGACTATTATCTAACTTTCTCTATGAATAATGAACCCAGAGTATATGTAAACTAAAGAAAGCATGAATTATCCCAATACCATCACTCCTACCTGCTTATTTATAAAACTTTACTAAGTAAGCGTTCACCCGATATACATTGCATTTCCATCCATTCTAGCCTGTAACAGAAACAGCCTCGGTCCACAGTCACAAAATAGATTTATGCTCCATATTCCTACAAATAGAGAGGAAAATGGAAGAATAGCCTTCAATCTATGAGCTCCATATACATGAAACATACTACCAAGCTCCTTAAATTTGGTATCACTCAACCATTACAGTCTGATTTCAGAGTTGTAAAAAGGTTCTTGTGCAGATATTGCCAAAAAACTCAGAAGTTTGAAAGCAGAGTCTAAGTACTGATCTGTCTGCTCACTGGTTGTCTTTTCTCACAAGAATAACAGTTATATTTATTTGTGTATCTCTAATGTGAAGTTTATTTGCTGTCACTTGTTATTGCACCTAACTTATTTTTTGTAACTCGACTTGTAACTTGTAAATCAGGACAGGACGTTTTCTGCAGCAGTTCGTAATGCAAGATTCCAGAATTAACCAGTGGCTACTGATTCCTAACAGCAATTATGCAGCTGGAGGACTGTGTAAGTCTACAGCTCGTCTGGATGGGAAGACCGTCCTCATCACTGGAGCCAACACAGGTATCGGGAAGGAGACGGCCCTGGACCTGGCAATGAGAGGTGACTTTTTACCTTCAATTAAATACCACCAAGTGCTCCAGTGGAGCCGCTCAGTGGTCAGCAGATGAGATCTGTGGTTGTACTGGGCAGCTTCCAAGTGTGAATGTGTGCAACTGTGTGCATGTGCGGCATGGTGTTCCAGCATAAGAACATTCATGCTCAGCATAGCTATCAGGGCCGTAGTGGTATTTTTAGAAATTGAAGGTTATCTACTGCATTTCTGGACGATTTAAAGACTACGTAAAGCCATTTGAAGAACACCAAAAATGAGCAGAAATTGCACTAAAATTACACTTACAAACAAAACCCATTAGCTTTTTTGTGAACAAACCTTTTTTTTTATAACATAAATGTACAAAATAAAGCTGTAGAGTACAAACAATAAACCCCACAACCTGGTAACTATACACTATACATACTGTACACCCATTATCCATTACTAGAGCAAAGCGCCTTAGTGTGTGTGTCAAGATGTCATTAACAACTGTGACATCATTCATGATTCCATTCATGTCTCCTATCTCCCACTACTATAATTTGTTAATGCATATAAAACATAAAATAAAAATGTAAATGAAATGAAAAGCACCCTATGCACATGCAGGACCCCTGAACAATGTTTCTGCCAAGTTTGGAGGTGATTGGAGGAATGGTGCCTGCTGTATTGACGGACGAACAAACAAATACACACGCGCTCTACAATTACAGTAGTAGAGTAGTAGGATAGGATAACCCATTTTTCTGTGTGTGTGTGTGTGTGCGCGCGCGCACATGAACCTGTGTTTATTGAACATTTTCCCTCCACTTCTTCACTTCATGGCTCACTGAAATGACAAATGATAAAATAAGACAGATACAGACACACAAGTTTTAATCATCAGTTGATCACATCACCTGTGAGCCGTTCATTGGAAATGCTGGCTCTGAGCCTCATTTCGAGTCTTCGCATGGCAGAGAATGATTGTTCTGGAAATAACGTTATGATACATAATGTTAGGTTACCTTTTACTTTACCACACGCGGTAAATCATCGACCAGCTCGCTTGGGTTTGCTGCTTGAGATCTGTCAGTTTCACGTCAGCGGCGGATTGGGGGAGTCCTGGGTGGGAGGGGCTGCGCCAGAGTGCTCAATCTCAGGCACACACACACACAGCTGCCAGGCAGACACGCAAAGGAGACGCGTTCAACCCCTCAGTATGTATACAGTTTTATAGCCGATTTTGTTTTCACTCGACATGCACACATGCATATCTGTACTTTGACATCCCTCTTCTACTAAATCTTAAAAAGCAACTTGATAGTACTTGCAGTATATAAATGTACTTACATCATTATGTATATCCCATTTGAATAACTGCAATTGTTTTGTTTCGAAACACCGTCGTTGCTGACTTTTCATTATTACAGGAGCACATGTGATCATGGCATGCCGACACGTGGAGAAGGGCGAGGAGGCTGCAGCTAGTATCCGTGCTGTGTACCCCAAAGCACAAGTGGAGGTTCGAGAGCTGGATTTGGCAGACACCTGCTCTATACGAGCCTTTGCACAGAAATTCCTCAGAGGTACGTAGTCTGTGTCATACTCGCATCTATATATGCAAACCTGTGTAGTTATTGTGTAACAAGTCTCAAAATGGCTGTGCTTCTGTTTTCTCCTCAGACATCAACCATCTTCACATTCTAATTAACAATGCTGGTGTGATGATGTGCCCCTACACGAAAACCATTGATGGCTTTGAGATGCATATTGGAGTCAATCACTTGGGTAAGACCTCACTTGGCCTTAAAAAGCAATGAGTGCCTGAGCGATTCATTGTTTGGGTGAAATTTTAAAAATATTTATTCTTCTTCTTTCACACTTCAACCAAATCAGGCAAAAATACTTTAAGGCAACAAACTGTAACACCTCTAATTATGATCCACTGCTCAGCTAGAAGATAATGAACTAAAATACAAATCAAAATAAACTTTCCAAGATATTTTGAAATTTTTGCTTTTATGGTCAGGATTCTGTGTTACGATTAAACCGAGACTCTGTGTGTGTGTATGTGTTCATCTTACTTGTGGCAGGGCACTTCCTGTTGACATACCTCCTCATTGGGCTGCTGAAGCGGAGCGCCCCAGCCCGGATTGTGGTGGTCTCATCTCTGGCGCACAACTTCGGCTGGATCCGTTTCCATGACCTGCACAGCCAGGGCAGCTACAACAATGGATTAGCGTATTGCCAAAGCAAACTGGCAAATGTGCACTTTGCCAGGGAGTTGGCCCGTCGACTCAGAGGTACACAAACCATTGCGCGCACACACAACGCATTAAGGAAAAGGACAGATAACTGGAGTACTCTGGCAAACAGAGCAGAGAGGAGAAAAAACAACAACTAGGCCATAATGGTCTTTTTTTGAGCACCCTTGTAAGTAAGTAAATGTTTCAATCCATCACCATTATGGAGTAAAGTTCTGTCCTAGAAAAGCTTTAAGGAAACAAGAATCATCACCTTGGCCCAATTGCAGCCATTTTATCATAACATACGTGAATACATTGGGTACGAAAAGTTTTCAGACCCTTTCCATTTTTGCACTTTATTGTGTTGTCGATTTAATTTTAAATGGATAAAATAGCCATTTTTGCCCATCAATCTACTCTCAATAATCCATAATGACAAAGTGAAAACATATTTTTAGAACTTTTTGCTGATTTATTAAAAAAATCAAAAACTGAAACCTCTCATTTACATAAGTATTCAGACCCTTTACTTTGTACTTAGTTGAAG
>OMOW01086879.1:0-10209 GCA_900312555.1 Lamprogrammus exutus
ACACTTTCTTACCTACCTCAGACTTAGTTTTGTTTTTTCTGCCTTGTTTATATTGTTTATAGTGTTTTTTGCCGAAAGTGCTTATTTATTATCTTTTTTACTGCTCTTTACTTAGTCTAGTTCGTATTGATGCTCTTTGTAGATACTTTGTAGTTGACTATCCACTTTGTTGCTGTACACTGCAAATTTCCCCGTCGTGGGACAAATAAAGGATTATCTTATCTTATCTTATCTTAAAATTGATGCAGCTGAATTGCCACCTTAAATGCATCTTGATGCATTGTTACACCCCAACTAGTGAATGCTGTTTCCTCACCTTCTTCTCTGTGCATGCTGTGCAACCCTCAACAGAAGGGATGGATGATTTTACATTTTCTGAATTCTTGAATATGAAACCATTCAAATGTCTTAATACTTCCGATTAGCATATCTGCCTCTGCCTGGATTTTCTCAATATAGTTTTTACCCGTGTGTGTGTGTGGTTCAATTCAAATTTCATTAGTTGAGTTATGTTTCTGTGGACACATTTATTAATTTTGCAGACAGATAATTTGTCTTGAATACAAATCAGATTTTACAAATCAGATTTGCAAGTCATCTGATCATTGTCACCTGGATGCATAAGGGAACAATAATGCTACTGTAACAATTTAAGGTTTTCTTCATTCTCTAATTTTCTGGAAGCTTCTTACTGGCTCAAAGTTTGCCCCACTTAATGCAAGTCAGCAAGAGATCACTTTTCACGATCAGCCTTGGTAATACAGTTTCATATCATGGTGCTTAGAGCTAAATGATAAAACAGACACTTGTCTAAAGCGCTACAAAGAGAGTGCACATGACAAACTCTGAGAAAGTTACTCAACTATTGTAAGAAATTGGTTCCTTTTTCCTCCTTCACAGATATTTAATAAAGTCCAACAGCTCTCTCATCTGCAGGCGAGAACTGGCATATTGCATGTCAGTTTGCTCAGTGGCGCCTTGGCGACCCATGACTCACTGCTGAGTCATGCAACATGAGCTGTGAGGCTTATTCAACTGCTGCTGGATGCAATCTAGCAGAGAAATGTATTACATTTTCTCCTCATTAGTATACACTGTTAAGGGAACTGAGAAGAAATATCTGAAACATCAGGAGGTCAAGTCCAAGGGGTTAGGGTGTGTGGGCTGAGAAGGAGTTGTTTACTTTCTCTTAGTTAGGCTTGAAGAGAACGTATCTCCAATTTACCGGAGGTGCTGTAATGATCTAGGTGCAGAGCGTGCCTGTACTTTTCCCAGTGGCTAAATATTGATTGTGCTTGGAAGCAGCAGATGGTCTGAGCGGTGAACGCAGGCTGGAAGGAGTGAGTGAGTGTACGAGCGACATCTGGTCCTTCCTGGGCCCAGTGGACCTGGTTGCTACAGGAAGCTGTCTCATTAGAAACGAGCTTGGGCTTTAGGAGCGTTCTGCCACTCAAACCACTGCTTTAGTGCTCCCCATCAAATCCTTCATTAACACTGTGCCAACACTGAAGGACCACATAATGTGATGTGTCGGCAGGTTTTGCACACATCCATCCGTTCTGCTGGGGTCACCCATTTGCACTTTGGGTGATTCTGTTTGCCAGAAAAGAATGATGACTATGATTGCCGTCCAAAATATCTGCATTCAAAGCTCACCTCGCAACTGGCTTTCAGTAAACCTTCGTCACCTTCCTGGGATGTGAGGTACAGAACCACAATTTGAACTGGCATAGAGAGGAAGCATTATTACTACTTACCCGCTTCCACATTTAACAATTGATGTTTATTTAACAACCACTTTAGTCAGTCTCACCAGGAATTTCCAGTTTTTCCAAAAATAGTCATCTCTCAAGAGCATTCATCTTAGAACAGGCTGTGGCCCACATTGACGCAGAGCTGACTGAGCTCAGCTCTGGTTCAACAGCTCAACTTGCCTCTCCTCAGGGTTGCAATCATCTGCAGCACCATCTTATCACAGAGGACTGTTTGGATTTCCACACCATAGTTAATGCGTATCTGGCGTATGATGAATAGCATAATCTGCAACTAAAGCAGCAATACACATTCTATATCCCTTCACGTGCTGCCTTTCCGATTCCCCCGCAAAAACCTCCTCCTCCTGTGTTCCTTTGACCCAGCATACAAAATGTCCTGAAGATATATCAAAAGAAATGAAAAAAAACATAACAAACATGCAGGATACACATCATGCTATAAAGCAGAGGCTCTTAATCCTGGTTACTGATAGTATGTGTTGACAAAAAAAAAAGCATTGCTGATTTAAATTACATTCTGGTGACTGCAGTACAGCGTCCCTGTCAGTACAAATAAGATGTTAAGAGAAATCAATAACAACCACATAAGGTTCGCTTTATTTAGACATTTCTGGGCTAGAAATAGAAATTCAAGCTGTCAGACAACGTTTTTTATGATATGCAACCAGCTTGACAACGTGGGAAGGTCTGGTGGTCACATCCCATTTTCTCTTTTGAGACTTCAATACGGAAACTGAAATTCTGTTACAGTGAAAGAGAACAGCTGCTGTGCAATGTCATGCAAAACTAACACATTACCTTTGGACAGCTTTTTATACATATATATATATATATATATACTTTTGACTCTGTCAGGGAAATGATGATTCAGCTTTGTGGAAATTCATGCAGCCGTAGTTTGCGATGAACAGGGTCCAGCTAAAATCAGCAACACCTTACAGTATAATGCACGGCAATACAAACTATGGCCTCAAACTCCACACCACACATAAAGGTAATACTCATTACAAGGCTTTTGTTTTGGATTACATTATATTATACAGGTATTCATTTTGTCCACTCCTGTAGTTACTTATAGGTACAACCACACAAATAAGAATCTAGACAACAGAGTAATTAACGTGGTGCAAAACAAAGGTTTAATCTAACCAAATTTATAGTGAACTGAATCATTGATTTATTTGAATTGGGAAACATGCAATAATTAAAGGAATTATATAATATATTTATTTATTTTGTACTAAGAGACTGTACTTATATTGTACTTTTATCCAAAGCACCTTACAATGACCTCACATTCACCCATTCATACACTGATAGCAGGGAAAAGGCACCAACTTGCACATCAGGAGCAGTTAAAGGTTCAGTGTCTTGCTTGACAACACTTTAACAGGCTCTCTAGGAGGAGCCCAGAATTGAACCAGCAACCTTCCAATACCTAGACAACTGCTCTAACATCCCGAGCCATGCTGCTCCTACACCTGCAAAGCCATTTTAATTCATTCAGGATCTACGAGAGCCCTGCAGATTGAAGATGGACTAATCGGCAAACTACAGGGAATGGATTAGATTAGATTAGACTGGCTGCCTCTCATACTTCGTCATGACAACAAACTGAATGATTCTTGTCCAAACGAAGACAAAGTCTCGCGGAAATAGAGCTTTCTTGTATCGAGCCCCTTTTCTTAGGAATAAACTTCCTGCACTTCTCTTGCGATCTTTAAATCTCGATTAAAAACCCACCTTTTTTCGTTATACTTTGAATCTCAGCAGACTGCCGATGAACCCGATGTTTAAATATCCTGGACGTCCTGTTCTTTGTGGGTATAGTCTGCTGACTTTCTATTCTATTCTCTCCTTTCTCGATTGTCTTATATCATTTGGTGTAAAAATGATATATCAGTGGAGTATAAAGTACATGCTCTTTCCTGTGCCATGACTGACCATCTTTTTTGAAACCAATTTTGAAAATGTTTACAGCTTAAGTGCAGTCCTTATCAGATGTTAAATTAGGGCTAGTGATAAAGGCTAAGCACTTATATACGGTTAGTAAAAAAAAGTACAATATGTCAATGTCAAATGACACTGGCAGTCAATAAGAAACTCTCCTCGATCTGACTGTCACTCTTGTTAGTGTATGGACATCAATCATGTAAATGCGACTTTGGCACAACAGATATGGAGAATCTTACATCTTAAGCATCAATACAACCAAACAAGACTTTTTCTTGTTTTTTTAGAACCTTTGACTGACAGAAAACATTTTTGGTAATGTTTGTCACACAAACTAATTATATCAAGCTCATAACACAAGCAACACTTCAGAATAGATATTTTGGCACAGCAACTGCAGAAAATGTTCCAAATGAATCTGTTTCCCCATTTGAGAAAAGTAACAAACCTATCAAGGTAATTATAGCACAAAGAAATTCAGAGTATTTTCTCACTTCTCTAAGCACAATACCGACTAAGGCCTACGTACTTGAAATGGTCGAATTAAGTTAGACCTTTGGGAGATATCACATTCACACTCATATCACACAGTTTAGTTTTTAATAAACACCTAGCCAGGTTTTGCATGTGGGTATCAAACAGCTTCCACTTCAGGTGACAAAATCTTAATGAAAAAAAAAAGGATGCATAAAATTTCACAAAAACCTATCACATGCCTGTCAACAATGTGACATGGCAGTGGCAGTCCATTTAATTCAACTCTGTCCCATGAGCCAGGCAGCAGCCTCTGAGCTACGTCGTTGCCTCAACGCAAGATCTTATTGGGTGCTAAGATGCATCTGGGCACTATATTAACAGGGAGAGGACTCTTGGCTGATGGAATATTGATAAAATCGTTTTTGTTTGCTGCACATTGCTCAGAGAGTTGATGGCTCACTGCACTAAATCATAAAGCCCACTTGGGCGTACTGTGGAGTCAATAACCAGTTCTTTTTCTATTCTGGGGATGCACTCAGTTTATGGGAGGTCGTTCACTGAAGCAACACTGGTGTTCAAAGAGCTACAGTAACTCTCACAGCCCTTCCACTCTGTTATGTACAGCGCATGTCATTACACATTTCTTCTTGTTAGCATGCAGCATGAGTGGAAAATCTTTCAAATATTTCCCTGTCTCTTCTTATACACACCAATAGCCACATTTACATGCACACAGTAACCTAGCTAAGGTCTGTAGTCCATACATAAGACTAGGCTGGACTAGAATGTTTACATGAGTTGTGTTCATAAGTAGTCCATTAACGATTCAGTTTGTAGGCTGCTCAAGCACATCCAATCGACTCGACCCTGAAATGCTCATATCCTTTGGTTGTGTTCTTTCTGAAACCTTTTTGAAAATGCCTTCATTTCCGCTTTTGCTTTTGCTTTTGCTTTGAAACATTTTCATGATGTTGCTCTCTTCTAAGATCTTTATCATTAGGGAGTTTCCTTCTCTCTAAAAGTGCAGCATCTTTCTTTTGAATGCACTTATGTCTGACAAGTTCAACTGGCTACTATAGCTGTGGCTAAGTGCTAGCTACCTAACTAAGTAGCTAACAGTAACATTACATATGGTAAGCACATAAAGCAGAGGTTTATGTTTGTTTCTTCATTGAACATATGGTATCAGAAAGTGCAGCAAAATGTCGCGTCCTTAGCCGGACTAAGCTTAGACTCATTATGGCTTTAATCAGAACATGGCGTGCGTTTACCTGATCATATCTTTGCTAGACTAATTGTCAGACTAATATTGGGCAATTGCTGTGCATGTAAATATAGCTAATAATACATTTGTTGTCCATCCAAAGGTACATCATCTATCATATTTCCTACACCGCTCTCTTTAAAAATAGCTAAATCAGTGCTGTTATCCCCATACCATGTTTGCCAGTATGTATGGTACTTTTCTTTTTTTCTATATGTCTCTGCACATATACCATCAGCACAGGTCCTGTACATGTTGTTGTCCTTGCAAAATAAGGCAATCCTGGTTTTGACATGTGCTGTCTATGTATGCACAAAAAAATCTGTAGATATTTCAGCCCAAACTTAGTGATTTGACAGTTTAAATGCTTGTGGATCTCCGTGAGAGCGACTGACATGAACCTTCGGTGTGAATGAATTGTTTTTTTCTGCGTGGTGACAGGTGGATAGAGCATGTTGGAGCGTTGGCAGTTCTGAGCGCTAGCAGCCACAGTGGAGGCTCTATCGTTGAGGCAGAGAGCAGGAGACGGCCTGCCAGGGGGGAAGCGATGGTGCCAAGTGCTGCTGTATCATTACAATGCCTCTCTTTCCACTATGAATTATACACTGAGCCTTCAAATCGTAACTCTGGTGTTCCCAACCCATTCAAACCAACCAATCACCTGAATGAACGGTCTCTCGTTTTTGAGTGGACGTACTTCACTTTACATCAGGATACTTTTGTATGACGTTGTAATTTGCTTGAATTAAAAGATAAGAACCCTCTCAGAATCTTTGCATTATTAATGTTACTGTATACTGGGCTCATTGTTTGAATAGGTGAGTGTTAAGCATTTATTAGCCACAGATTAGGCAATGCTGTAGTAAGTAATCAAACCAAACGCCTACAGGTATGAATGAAGCTTAACATAGAAACATACCATGAGTAGCTATTTTGACTTTATTAAATCATCTTTCATGATGCAGATCCAAAACAACAGAATACTTAAACCTGCATTAAGCAGTAGATCGTACTCAATATAAACACTGAATCTGTTTTCTGCACCATGTTTACAATGTATGGTTGAGTCTCATGGCCCACACAAGCCTATTTACCTAAAACAGCCATGTCCAGTAAACAAGCTCATACATACTACTAGTCCCCAGCAAAAACCATAGAGAACCAAGGTAATTAAGTAAAACCTAAGCATCTAAAAAACAGAGCTAAAAGCAACATTAACGTTGAACTTATGTTTATCAGAAATGGCAATGGGAGCTCATGTCCCTCAGTGACTAATATTGCATGTAAAAACCTTTTTTTTTTTTGCTTAGCGGTCAACTTGGTAGAACAACAGCATTCAATTAAATTCATCTTCATTGTTGCACTGTGCAGAGAAGCTGTACAACAAAAACTGTCTTGCTACTCCCAAACTGGTGCAAAAAGACACATGCGTGTCACAAGTGTGATCAACAGTAAACATAGATTAAACAGAAGAAACATATAAGAATGTTAGCCAACTATAGCTATGTTTTGCATTGAAAATGCTTGCTGGAAATGACAAAAGTCGAATAAACTTTTCAAAATGCACAAACACATTGTATGCTCATTTGAGGTGGATAGATTTTCTATCACATAAAAGGAATTGTTAGACCTTTATTCTGATTTGTCAAAAGAGGGGCCGGATGTGAACAGGTGTAGCTGCAACATGTAAAGATAGGAAACAAGCATCAGTGGACTGAGGATGAAATCAAAAGTTATCTGAATCTCATGAGAGGAAAGCATAACTGTAATATTAGATGGAAAACGGGAACCAGGCCTCTATGTTGAGGAAAGGATATGACAAATTGTGGATTATTTTAAGGGATAAATGGAAGAGTCTGAAACAAGGTTTCATGGGAGAAAAGCCACTCTGTTGTTACTTATGTCTTCCAACATTAACTTAGGTATTGTATGAGTATCAAGTTTTGTACTCCAACAAATATTGTTCAATTTCAGTGTTATATTGTCAGATTTGTATTCGCTTGTACACAGCTGATGAAAACAAAGTGTAATCCGTAGTTTCTTTTTGCGATATTTTAAATATTTGCTGGAATTTTATTTGAAACCTGGATGGAAACAATGCTTGATTTCACTGAAATATATACCCAAGTTGAGGGTACATTTACCATAATTCATCATAATAAAATAATAAAATAATAATTCATCATAATTGAACCCCAGGTCTTGGAGCTGAAGGGTGACAAGTTTGCCCCTGTACCACCTGTGCACCCCTCAATATATTTCTGGAGAAATGAAAATGAAAAGTGATGAGTATGAGTAGATACTTTAGGGGGTTATTTGTGTCGAGATGACTCATAAAGTTATATTTATTCCCTTGCAAAGCAACAACATAGACCCGTGTTCGATGTGATGTGTTGGCCTGTGCGGCCTGAATACTGGACTAGATGTTCAGACATCTCAAGGGGCAGAATATGGGAGGGCTGTGATGTGTTTATTTATAGAGAACAATGAGCCTAATTGGTAAATTGGTCTGATGATTGATTTACTATGGAGTTTGGTGTCGTCTGTCTGGACTCCACGGTGAGGGATGTCTTTAAATAGCAGGGATGACAGCAAGAAGAGAGAAGAGCCAATACTTTTCCCAGAGTGTAAGATCCTCCTATTAACAACCAGAGTCGCCCTTAGTGTTCAGCTCACTGTAAGCAATTAGACACATCAAGGTTAGAGCACAGTCTGGCTGTCACCAGGCTGAACCAAAGCCTGCTCATGAAGAGGGGTTTCTTTTTCATCACCCGCTGTGGAGGATCTTAAAAGGGTTTTATTTGATGTTTTTCATCCCCACCATTTTTTATCCATTCAACACACCCAATAACTGATCTAAGGTCATTTTAGAATGCAGGTGGGATGACTACAATGTAGAATGTCCTGTCCTGTCTTTTCAAAAATGTCTTTGTAATTAAGAATTTCACTCTGTCCTCCTATAAGTTTCTCTCAATCTAAATGCAAACCTAAATTCAATAACTGTTACATCTGATGGTCAGCAATCTAGTTTTTAATGGAAGAGTTGTCTCAACAAATGGGGTCATACCTCTCCATGGCAAAGAGCCCCCATTACATGACTTGATAGGCACGAATAAATCATAACTTTATGCATAACAGTATTCCACCTCATACAGAGGACTTAGCTCTGGGGCCTATCTCCTTCCTGGCTCCAGGTTTGAAATTCAATTACCCACTGCCCTGGGTAGCTGCTTGCTGGAAGCAAATCATGGATCTGAGGCAAGGTTTAATGGATTTGAAATATAATTTAGCTCTAGCTTGGCTCCTTAGAGACAGGTCACCATTACCCATAACCACATTAGTGGTAATCAAAAGTTCTCCTGAATTTGTTACCTTGGCTTCAAGCAAGCACCTTCAGTATTCCATTTTCCCCCTATCTCAGATGCATTTAAAAGGTATGTTATAAAAATACAATACAGATATATATCATGGGTTTGGCTTTTAATTAGATTTATTCTGAAAGACTATGCCTATTTTTTCTCTCTTCGTGGCTGCCAGCGGTGACAGAATCAAGGACAACTTTTATAGTTAGCAACTTCCTAAAACATTTGCAACTATTAAAGAATGCTCAGTTTCACTATAGAATTTCATTTGCAACGTCAAGACCTACAAGCTATTGGGTTTGGCTAATGTGAAACAGCAAATGCACTTTGGCTGACGGTACCTGCTGGTCCTTTGCTCTAATTGCAGATTGTGGCTTATTGCTTGGCCTTTCTTCCCAAGGACTCTTTTTCAAAAGGCAGAGCCTCCCCATCTCCTCAGACACCTGTTATTAATTCTCTCCTGTTTAATCAGAGACCTGGGAGGTAGTAGCTGCTCCTCAGGCTGTGAGGATGACAAATGAAATGCCAGGTTAGAAAAATGGACTCAAATTTATCCTCTCCTGGAATTTGTGTTCACATCCATGCATTGTTCTTCCTCAAGGATAATGGATGGCATGGGGTTTTAAAAGTGCAGCATAGAATTCCAATAAATAGTTAATGTTGCAAAAAGTCGCCCATTACAGCTCTCTGGTTCTTTGGGGGTTTGAAAAAGCTTATTCCAGCTATCAGGTTAACGTCAGATATGGAAGGACACAACAGATGATAAACCGTAAAGATAAAACTGTCTTCTTCACTGAGAAAAGATTGCATAAGGCATAAGGATGATATTGTGTCCGTTTTATACTATTAAAACCTTCCTTTGCATATAAATAGGGCTCATTGTAATACGTTTTTAAATCCTTTCACTTCGATGTCTTTTCTACATCAGTAAACCTTCCTGGAAATGTCACCATCACTGTGCATTGTAAACGTATATATTTTAGATGTACTGTCACACTCTTGTACAGTAATGGGGTGTTAAAGGTTACATAGTTAATTGATGTTGACTTGTGTTAATCAAGCCTTAAAGGTTGGGTGGGACACTGCACCTTAGCAGCAAGAGATAAAGCAAGGATGTTCTGTAGTTCAATATGTCACATTATGGATTTTGTCAAATTGCATCTTAAATCATTGCTAAATCCATTAACGATTCATATTTCATATGACTTGATTGTCAACTTAATGAACATCCATAAAGAGGGTGTTTTTTGCAGGCTTACAAGCACAGTAAAAGTGTGAACAGCCTAGATCAGCTTTACAGAATCAGACATGTTGCTTGTCCAAATAGCACAGCACCACACAGTCATGAATAAAGGAAAGACCACTTGAGTGGATGAAA
>OMOW01086883.1:3049-22424 GCA_900312555.1 Lamprogrammus exutus
AGTAAAAATAGAAAATAAACAAAAGAGAAAGAGAAGAGAGGAAAAGACGGAGATGGAGAGAGAGAGAGAGAGAGAGAGAGATGATTGATGACTGTGAGAGAATGACCTGATGCTTGATGTGTGGCTGTCAACTCAAGAAATAATTTTATTTTAAGTGAAATTATGGCAGCACTGCATTCAGTGCACATTATATTACAACTTAAATAGAGATGCATTAAGAGAAAATAGAAAATAGTGAGCTGACATGCAATAAACTGTGAAGTTGTCATCATATAAATAGAATGCTTATACACAGTGCATTTGTTGAGGTAAAGTGCCTTAAATTATGGTATGATTTAATATAAAAAATAATAATTTTTTTTCATGTTTTCATGTGTTTCTGAAGCCATAGTAATTACATCCATCTATAGAAACATTGTTGCACTGTATTTGTAAATGTAAAATGTAACTCCGTCAGCCTATTTTTTTAAGGGTCAAGCGTCCTTCTTAAGGAGCTAGAAAATTCTTAGTAACAACCAAAAATTAGGCAATATACAATAAAAAAGCTGTGAGTAAAATGAGTAACATAGTTTTCACTCGTCGAGTATTTGAAAGACAGAAGAACTGAAGACAGAATATAACTTGTTTGAGGATTTTCACTCTGAAGAAAGTTCGCCGGACAAAGATGAAGTCCTGCTTGGATGCTGATAATGACAAGATTCAGCCACTAGGTGGCAAAATTGCACTTGCTTTTCATTTTCTCTCCTGGAGCCATTCTGTAAATAATGAGTTTTTCCTTATGCAGTGTGTTTCAACTGAAGTCTTTGAATGTATTTTATTTTATTTCAGATTTCTTCTTGTAAGCATATGCAGAATAATTGTACATGTTTGTGAAAAATATCATCTTCAACATGGCGTTTGTTATCTTACATAATACAACAACCAGTTATTTTAAACTGAACTCTTTTTTAGTCTACATTCACTGACTGAAGGTTTTTTTTTTTTTTTTTTTTTACACAGATCCATAATAATAAACCAATGAGTCTAGCAATAAATATGTCACAAATACATCATAAATCAATAAATGATCAGTTGGACAATCTGCTCTGTCTATCTCTCTCACACGCACACACACATTCCTGCATACTGGATACATAGCAGTGATTTGTACAAAATTTGACAGATTTTTCATTTAGATCAAGTTGTACTTTAACAACTGGAAAAGATGGAGATGCTGTTAAAACTAATATAAAGACTATGTTTGTTTAAAGATACACTATTAACAACTGTATATTAATGATTTGTGTCAATTGATTCAATAATCAAACAAGTATCAGACATCAAATATAAATTTTTCACAATATACAAGGCGATAAAGGTTTAACATAGGTGTTAATCCTAAAACTGATAATAAATCGCTCATCACCAACACTTGTATCTGACAGTGTTGTCATCAAGAAGACCCTGTAGGAGAAAGACTGAGGAAGATGTATTTACATAAACAAAGCCTGGCTCACCAGCTCTGCCAGGGAGCCGAGTGTCACAAGCTGAAAGAAAGAGGGAACAGCGGCAACATGGAATACATGCAGCCATTTTGCTTCTTTATGTACAGTATGTAATTTCCCCGTTGTGGGACAAATAAAGGATTATTTTATCATCTGCATTCACAAAGTTCTCCTCTTTGGATCATTACTGTCAGGTCATACGGCATAACATACATATTTTAAATTGAAGCCGAAGCCAGGATTGTGATTCTGTGTGAACAATTTGCCATTTTATAAATATTTTCTTTACTCTATAAATCAATCATAAGACTAGAAGGCACTCACATACCTCAGCCAAGGCTGAGTATTCCTCCAAGTATAAATCTGTCTCTCAGTGATGAAATTTAACAGGCTTTGTCCTGAAATTTTGTCTGGCTTGGTGTAGACATTCTACATGTACATTTCTTTGACAATTGACCCAACATTGGAGGAGGAGACACAAAAATAAAAATCTTGGAAAATATTCGAAATGTGGAAAAAGTAGTTATGGGTGTGAAGAGACCCATGGAATCCAGGAAAAAAAATTAATTTTAATGCTATGACTCATGGTTCAAAAGTTATTGCTCAAAACATAAAAGTGGTAACTACAGCGCCACCATCAGGCCGACCTCTACCAAAATTGTATGCATTCTTCCCCTTTATATCCTGTCAAACAAACACAGGCCATGTTTGATAACAGACAAACATGGCCGAAAATATTATTATACTTGCTCTATACATTTTTACTTCCTGCTACTACTGCTGCTGTCATTTTTACATCCTGTTACTTAACAGTAGTAGGATGTTCGAAAGGGAATTCAATCTCTGTTTTAAGCTCTCCCACTTGATTTGTTCAGTAGTTCTCAGTCCAATAAGATTTAACTAAATGAATTAACTCTCGATAGTGAGCAGGGAAAAATAGAATTTGCATTTTAAATGGATGATTAATGGTTTACCAATTTACTGTATGACAGAAGCGTGCTGCAGATACGTGTACGTCCTGTAGAGGGCAGCAACAGCTTTGAGGAATGGCGCCGATAAAGCCATGACGTTACTCTCAATTTTGGGAAATGTAGTTTTATAAGAAGGCTTTAACCTCTTCCTCCTCATGCAGAGCGGCATCAATTAGCCTACAATTCCCGACATGCACTTCACCGGGAGCCAGTGGCAGGAGTCTGGTAACCGTTGAATGATCTTTCTCTATCAATGCATGATACTTGCTTATTCAAACAGCAGCAAACTGTAGAATTGAACAGACAAAGTAAGTACATTTACAGGAACGTTACAGCAAACAAAGTCATGACATGGTGAGCTTTACTGCTGACAGTCATGCTGTATTCTGTATTTGTGTTAAAATGTAAGGATGTGTTCATGCTGTGATGTAACTACTAGGTAAGGGTTAACGTAATGGTAGCTACACGCTAGGTAGTGTTAGCTGAACGCTAACATCTTCATCGAGTTGAAGCTAAAACAGCAAACTGCTCGTTGGCTAACCTGTGTTAGCTATGCTTGGCTAGAAAAAGCTCTTTTCAGGAATATGTCACTTTAATGTATGTCCTGAATAACATGTAGGTAGTTACACTTCACTTTGTTCAGCTACCATGCTTGAAGAAGAGCCTGGCGCTCTTTGTATTAGAATATTTGACTCAAAAGTAACAATAACAACAACAACAATTATTATAATGTCGTAATTATCATGACTGTCATCATTGGACTTGCCTTGAGGCTTAACTGTTACAGTCAATCAATCAATCTAAATGTATTTAATTAAAATAAGTCATACAAGGTTTGTAAATCAGACTGCTCATCATCAGTTTAAACTGACATAAAAGCTGTGTTACAAACACCAGCAGTGAGATAATGTCGAAACCTCTTTTAGTTCAAAAGCTAAATGAAACAGGTAGGTTTAAAGGTTTGGCATTTGAAGGAGATTACGGAGTTTGCCTGTTGGATGTTAGTTGGTAAAATATTCCGGACTTTGGGAGCATAGATGGAGAAAGCTGCTCTGTAAATGAGTGCAGTTTTAAGCGTGACCAACTCATGAGTTTTCGAGTATCTAAGGGCACGTGCGGGACATATGGTTTATCTGCAATACAGCCTGGGCCTAAGCCATTTAGGGCCTGTAACCTGTAACCTGTTAATAGCTTTTTTCAGAGGGCCAGTATGAAGTAAAAAGGACATTATAGTAGTCAAGCCTACTTAAGATAAAAGCATTAAACCTGAATGCAGGTTACTGAACACTGAGTGCCTTTTTCTTGTGTTACCACTTTTATCATTTTCCTTGATCTTCATATCAGCCCTTTGTTTAGGCTGTTCTAGACTACAGCACAGAAAAGTTTCTCCTTTCCTCTGCAGCAAAGCTATGAGGACTCTGTGGACCAAAGCCGGTGTTTTAGGTTCGGTGTCTGTGGCATTTGGCTCAATGTTCTGGTCACAGCAGAAGACCAAACCAGATCAGGATGCTTCCATTTGCAGCGCCGCTATCACAGATCCCAACTCTCCTTACGAGCTCAAACAGGTCCAGGTCCTGTTCCGACACGGAGCTCGCACGCCACTGAAGTCTATACCTGATGTGATGGAGGTAAAACTTCACTTCATCAACTGAATTCATCTCTAATGTGTCTTTAAAAATGACAGTGTTTGTTTGTCTCATTAAAGGCCCAGTGGGTGCCAAACCTCTTAGAGCCCCCAGCACACACTCACATCAACTATGTGGTGACAGATCTTCATGGTGGCCCCAGACCACCAGCACCTGTGGAGGACAGCTACCGCAAAAACATGCTGACCGTGAGTGAGAAAAGTCAATCAATAACATCACAATCAAACAATTACTTTAATGTGTAAAGGAAGATCTGGGATGACGTTTAATAATGCAGTGCTTGGTCCATACTTTGTAAGATTGCCATATATGAACACACACAATACACAAATTTATTCCTTGCCTTTTTAGATTCGAAGCACGTCAAGGATTTACAAAGTGCACTGAGACATTAATGAAGTCATTAATTTATGCATTCGATAAGTCACAATGATCCTATCTCCCCCCTAGTGGCCATGAGGATACACTGACCCGGGATCATTCACTAACCTCTGTAAGAGGTAAACACAGTATATACGGAGCTGTGCAGTGAGCTTTCTGTCTGCCAAGCCACTGTAGACGCGTTCTGAAGCTCAGTGATTGTCTCCATGTTTCCCTCACTTGCGTGTTAGTGCCGCACACGTACGACACAAGGAAAAGACACGAGGGCAGAGGAACTGAGGAGCAACAATTTATGAAAAATGAAACATTCATTCATTCACTGATGACAGCAGTGCTCCTGGATCAGCTGTCAAGTGTGTTCACTGTGATTATTACTACAACCTTTAATATGATAAGACTGACAAGCGTCCACATATGGGCCACAGTCTGACTGTAAATTCTACAGATCAGGCCGAGTTTGATCAAACTCATGTTTTTATGACGTCAGTGCAGCGTGATGTATGGGATCAGATTTAGCAGATATGTCTAATCAGAAACTTCCTTAAAGATGTTGGGCCAGATCGAAATCCGGGTCACACGAGGGTCGAGCAGCGAGGAATGATCAAATGAGCGCTTTGGAACCCACCTCGGTCCATGGAAATGTTAGGTTCCTGTGCTGAGTTACTTTGTTTACTTTGGATTTAACTTTGAAAGCTAAATTCCACAATATGAACTCCAACCATCATTGTACCACACTCATTTAGAGGTTTTTGCATGCAGCTGTGTGTCTGTTGGGCAATAATGGCTTGATCTTGTTTGTCACATTCGGCAGGGTGGCACATTCCCCGGTCAGCTGACCACTTTAGGCATGCAGCAGCTATATGAGCTGGGCACGCGGCTGAGGAAGAGCTACATCGAGGACAGTCCATTCCTCAGCTCCTCCTTCAGCCCAGCAGAGGTCTAGTAAGTTTGCTCCACATTATGACAGATAACAAAAGCACAAAACCTTTAGTGCTCCACACTTTTGATTCAGTAGATTTATGTGTGCGGTACAAAGGATATCAGCCTAAACGTTTCAGTATTTTCAAGTTGGCTGCCTTCCATGACCCGTTTCTGTTTCTTAGTGTGCGCTCCACTAACATTGTGAGGACCATTGAGTCTGCCAAATGCCTTATAGCAGGGCTCTTTCAGCAAAAACAGGAAGGTAGGGTAGAATTCCATATGTGCATGATGTTGTTTATTTTGTTGTTGGATCTGATGTCTTTTGCCATCTGTTGTTACTGTATAATATTGTTTCTGTTCTATGTCCACATGAAGAAATTGTGCCTATATTAACAACGGAGGCAGAATCTGAAATCCTGTATCCTAACTACCTTGGATGCAAGCTGCTCAAAATCTTTGGCGGGTATGAAGAGTGTATTCTCCTACCAGGCACGGTCTTGTCAACCTTAGAATATCCCACAGACTTGCTACCCAAACCTGGAAACTTGAACTATGTGTTGTGCAAAATTATACGGCAAGCTGAGATATCTCTGACAGGTTGTCATTGTGTGTCTGTGTTCTGTGGTTGACACTGTGTGTGTGTGTGTGTGTTCTGTGCAGCCACCGCTGGGCAGAGTCATCCACTCTGCCAGACATTGCAGCAGACCTGCAGAGCATCCAGAATGCATTGGGCATCGCTGCTCACCAGCATGTCGACTTCATCCTCATTAGGGACGACATGGTTGCCAGAGAGGTGACGCAGCCGCGGCGCGATTTGTGACTTTTATTAGGGCTCACCGTAAACTATTATGAGTGATTTTTATCATGACTTACCATGGCCCAATTAATGTTTGGCTTCCACGTACCCAGCAATTAGTTACACACAAGACAAAGCCACATCACAGAATTCATCAAGTTAAATGAAAATAAATCTTGCATAATTTGTGTGTATGCTTTGGTGCCACTATTGAAAACTCCTGGGCTAATTTACTCCATTTAAAATAAAATGAAAACATTCAAACCAAAGGAACACACTTGTGATAGCTGTAGTCCATACAGATGTGATCCAGGTAGATTTTGTGCTCATATGTTAACTCACAATAGACACAAAAATGTAAGCAAACTCTCTGAAAATGCCCTTTGCCTCACGTTTCTGCATTCGACCAGACGCATGGGCTGCCCTGCCCTCCTGTGCTGGATACCTGGAAGAACACTGTGGAACAGAGAGCTGTGGACATGATGTACTATATTTATGAGCCCAAAAAGAGGTTAGTCAGGAGAGGTGCAGTAGATTTCACTTCTAACAATAATCCCTTATCTGCGTCTGTACAAGCTGTTAACAGTTTTGCAAGTTCTACAGGGCAGCTTTCATTGTTCCTGTTTGTCTGTGCCAGGGAGAACTTGCAGTTGTGTGTTGGACCCCTTCTGCACATACTGATGGCCAACATTGATGAGAATCTACAGGGTACCTCATCAGAGCCCAACAGGTAGAAACCTCCTCTGTACGATCTTGTGTTTGGTCTTAGGTTTGAGTCCCTTATTGAAACCCTCTCTCATCCAGGAAGTTGTTCTTGTACTCTGTACATGACACCACCTTGATTCCCTGTCTGATGGCGATGGGGATATTTGACATGAGGTGGCCACCGTACGCTGCCGATATCACTCTGGAGCTGCACGAGCACCGGAAGACCAAGGAGGCCTTTGTTAAAGTCTCATACATAGGCCAGGTAAGTGTGAGAATGCTCTCCATGTTCACCTGGTCAATTGTGTCTTCAAACCACAGACGCTAAAAGTTGCTTTTATTTCTGAAGGATCAACTTCTTCCACGTTGTAGTGGAGTCTACTGCCCCCTGCAGGAGTTCAAACAGGCCCTCTCAGAGTACTCCACGACCTCTGAACTCTACCGGTCACTCTGTAACGCCACAAAGGGCTTGACTGATTCCTAACTCCAACACCTTGTTAGTATACATCCTCAACTTTTACTTTATCCAACGTCCATCATAATACTTCTGTCAGACTGGATCAGGCGATTCTTTAAACACAAATTCTACATTAGTCACTTCATTTTATTCTTAATTATGGACATATTTATTCTTCATTTATAAATTTGAATCCTTCATATCAGCCATTCAAAATATGAATGGCTGGCATCAAGATGTTTCATCCATGTATTCAGAGGACCCAATGAACAAATTGAAGAGAAGGATGTGTGCAAAAAGTAGTGTGTGATACCCTATTCTCACTAGGTATCTTTGTGCACTGAATACCTATGACTGATTACATTCACAGCATTGCTGCACTTAATGTTTACACTGGAATATGAGCATTTAAATGTTACATTTCATCACTTTTTCAAGTTAGGCTTATTATTGCTGATGCACTTCCAACAAATCTTTGGTGTCCAATCATGTTCCTCGGGGGAATACTAAGCATTTCCTGTATTGCAATATTCATTAACAGAACACTAGCTATGTATACACATACAGGGAGATTGTACATTAGCGTGTGAATGTCTCTTACTATGTATAGAAGCTGTGGCAAGGGAATTCTGCTGCGTATTTTAAGAGCCTCCTCATGGGGATTGGTCTGTAGTGTAAGAAGGTATGCATGAATATACGCACAATAACACACTGTTCCTCGCAATGGGGATTTCCATTAAATTACTGTTCAAATAAAAGGTCTGACTCAGATTTGTGACTCATTGAGGTTTGATCAACATTGGGTCTGTTTCTACCATAAAGTAAAACTTCACATTCTACATAGCACACTAGATGGGTTGTATTCAAGAGCGTTAACTTGCTACAACTATTTTGGAAGTGTGGTGTCCTCTGAAAATAGCTCTCATTAGATACCTCCTGATAAAATGTCAACTTGGCGTTGCCGGCGATTGTAGGGACTCATGGTTCGAGCTGAATGTTGTTGGGGTGGTTTGACATGTAGAACAACAAAGACGCCACCTGGTCCACATGACTGGTTGGATACGAAAAGGCAAGAGCCAAATGGACACACATACACCATGGACAACATGTATATACCAAAACAATATCTTTTATTTGTAGTCCATCACCACAGCCCTGGTAGGCTATTCTGCACCAAAGCCAATGGAGAAACACATGACAAGCTTATACAATAGAGAAAAGAGAGGAAGTCAACTGGATGGTAAGCAGTACGTTAACATTTCTGCGTGTCTCGCCCTGGACACCACACCTGCTCCAACTAAGTTTAACCAGATCTAACTAGCTCTAGTTCTATAATACCTGGCATACCTGCTGTGGAATTCAACCAATCCTGTCCCATTCTGCAGACCACCTTTGGGGGGGGATTATTGCTGTGGGAATGATTATTACCCAGAGTCAACAACAGGATCAAAAACAAAACGGGAACACAACAGGAACAAGAAGCAGAACACACGTAGCACATATCTGGGTATTAGCGGTAATATTCACGCTGGCGAAGGTTGAGCCCTGAAAGTTTTGGAGCACTGATTCAAACGTCATCCACAACTTTAAATGGACTCGAAATTTTTGTGCCGCAAAGCTGCCAGGATCCTCACACTAAAGTGTTGCTCTCAATGGTAAAAATGGAGAAAGAAGACGCTTTCTGCAGACGGTCCATGTTTGTGCTTTTTTAATAATACTATTATCTTAATGAGGTCATAGTTTGGTTTGTTATACACTGGAGTTACAAAGGAAATTAAAATAGACTAAAATTCGAATAGCCCACCAATGGTAAACAGTACAGTATTTTTAGGGGGCATTCCTCCCCCAATGAAAGTTGGGTAAGAGGACTTGAGAGGTCACTGATAGAATGCCTATACATACAGACACACATACATACCACACAATCATACAGTCTGTCAAGCACGCACGCACACTCACACACATATATACTGTACAGAAACAGTCAAAACAATGGAGCGAGACAAGATGGAGTTCCACAAAAGTCTTCACAAAGCACAAATTGTCTTATTCCTTTCTCGTTCCATACCACTTTCGTGACAACTTTGTTTTTTAATTTTGCAAAAGTAGACATATACTGTAGCATCTCCACGCTGACTTTTAGTTAAGTTGATTCCTCTTTGACGTTGAAGTTGTCTTTATAATCAGATAATCAAAAAACACAAGAACAGTTTTGCGAAACTGATGCACAACAATCCCATACATTCTCAAGTACATGAGTCAAAATTAAATGTTCTTGTGGTAAAAATACTCCACTGTGGGCCAGTCTGAGTCTCCATTGGAATAGTTACCACAGGACATAACTGGGTGACTGGTTTGTTTCCATACTGTTCATTTCTGGGCACATCCTGTCACTTGTGTTTGTACTTTGTGTATTCGAGTCCATTTTTTCCGCATACCTTCCACACGCCACAATCCATACTCCATCCCCGTGTATTGTCCAAGAACATTCTACATACAAGGTTTCTGTTGGATTAGAACATTCCAGGGCCCGGACTGAACCCCATGTCCATGTCACGTGGCCTCATCTGACCCCCCATCATCATTGTCTGCTGTGGGGGGCCGCCCATGCCCTGCAGTGACATCATCATATTAGGTGAGCCTCCGGGGCCTGGGTGGGCCATTTGTCTCCCCTGCATCATCCCTCCCGGTCCCCCTGGGGACATCATCCGATGCTGTGGACCCATCATGCCTTGGCTCATAAATCCTGGTGGCCGCATGGAGTTGTGGCCAGGGTTACCCATCGGCATGTCTTGGGGGCCCATTCCCCCACCAGGTCCCCCTGGCATTCCCCCCATCCCCTGCATGGACATCCCCATTCTTGGGGGCCCATCACCCATCATGCCCTGCATGGGGAAGCCAGAGGGGTGAGGTGGTTTGCCCCCAGGGTTGTCTCCTCCACCTCGGGGGAAGTAAGACAGAGTCTGGCTGGGCTTTTCTGATGGGATTATCCTAGACAGGTCAAACTCAGGAATTCCAGATGCTCCAGGTCGCATCACCTCATGAAGGTCTGCATCACTGAATCCACCCTGCATGTTGTTGAACTCTGGCCCCCCAGGGGTGTTGGGTTTGCACATTCCTCCATCACCCCCTCCCCCGTGAGGCATATTCCCCATCCGTCCTCCCATGGGGCCTCCATCTCCCTGGAAGCCCATGGGGTGGCCAGGGAAACCTTGGGGACCAGGACCATTGTGTGGGGAGAAGGGGCCTTGTTGGGAAGGGGACTGAGTGAGAGGATATCCTTGGCCTCTGTGAGGGTAACCCATGCGTCCCTGGGGCATCATTTGAGGGTTGGCCATACCAGGGTCTTGGGGATTGGGTGGTATCATCATGCCGTGAGGCATCATGCCTGGGGCCATATTAGGGGCATTAGGAGAGGGCATCTGTGGGGGCATTCCATGAGAGAGGGGCTGGGATCCCATTGGATTCATACCCAGAGGGCTGAGGGCAGGCATGGGACCAGCGTTGCCAGGTCCCATCATACGTGGATTCCCTTGGTGATTCATTGGCATACCTATGTGTGGTACAACGAGAAGACAAATGTTATATTCAGCACAAGCAAAGGTAACGGGATAAAATAAAAGTGCAAAATTGTTTCAGACATCTTACCATTATTGTTCACTGAAGGCAGGTTAGGGGAGCGAGCCGGGGGCGAGTCATCATCAGAACTGGCCACAGTTTTTATGGCATCATGGTAGAGCGGGGTGGAGCTGGGCATGGCAAACTTGGACATACGTGACATCATGATGGACAGAGGGTTCTGGGATAGCGTTGGCTCAGGGGGTATGGTGTACGGGCTGCCGGATGGGACACTGCCTGGGAGGGACATTGAGCCAGATGGAGCCCCGGATGAGGGAGGGGCTGAGGGAGGACCATTACCACCTGGTAATAGACAAAGAAATGAATGGCGATAAACTGGATTCAAACACTTTCTGGAAGAATGCTTTATACTGTGATGATACTAGCAATAGTAATGCCTTTTAGAACTCAATTCACTGCTGCAGACAGAGAATCAGTGTGATCCAAGTATAATTGCCACAAGGGGGAGCCACTGGACCATAACCCACCCCACCCCAAATACAGATGTGTTAACCTGAGTGAGTAAAGCTTTTGTGTTTTAATTTTCAGGTCTGTACATTTAAAGTAATAAAAACAGGCTCAGGTTTTAATTTGTCAAAAGATACGAGAGAAAAGTTGAGCAGAAGTGTAACTGGGTGGTAGATTTTTGTGCAGTCACGTTCAGTTCACACCTCGGAGGTTGCCATGATTATGTGTTCACGTTTCTGAGAATGTGGTCTTTGAATGTGTCCAGTCCATCACTTTAAAACAAGCACCTGTCTTTACATCCCCCAAAACGTGGGCAACACAAAAAGTGGACTGAGAAAGCACAACAAATACGCATACTCTGCCAATGTGGAGACAAAGACACATAAAACTAAAAGAGAGATAATAAGCACGTGTGTGTGTGTGTGCGTGTGTGTGTATTCTTCCCAACAAATACTCTGTATAGTCAAGGGTGACATAATTAAATTTGGTTCACCAGCCAGAGATATTGCTGTAATATTCTAAATATTGCCCGTTATCATCATCATCTTACATTTCTACATATGCCACACAATACAAATTCTTAATTTTGGGAAATTACAATCTTTATCACAAGACTGACAGCACAACAAGCTTCCGATCGCCTTTATTACTGATAACAAATTTAAACCTTATGATTCATTCAAGTCAACCTGAGCTGCTGTATATCACCTAAAGTGAACACCATCATCTTTAAAAGATTTTTCACTCTTATAACTTCATACTGGCTCATTTTAAGTATTCATACAGTGGTTCATTAGCAAATGATGGTTGTGGTGGTCTTGTGGTTAAAAATATATAATTAAATGTGAAATTCCCAATTGGCTGGGCTTATTGTAGGCTGCTGCCTGTGTGTCTCCCTTACAAAGCACAAAAAACTTTGAATCAGCAGAGATCAGGAGCAGCTTAATTAGCAAATAGCATCACTAATGATCAATTAAACTGTAAATCTCAAAAATAATGAATTGCAATGGGAAAAACAAACCCAATGAAAAAGTTGGAAAATTCTTTTTTTAGAAAGAAGGGAAAATGAACGTAGAAAAAGCGTGTGTGAAAATGTACCTTGCTCCATGTTCCCCATCAGGTTTGGTGATGTGATACTGAGGGGGGGCTTGCCACCTTGAGGAGGAACTCCAGGACTCTGCATGGGTGGTTTTGGTGAGGAGGCCCATCCTGGGGAGGGGTTAGGAAGAGAAGGAGACCTCATATGAACAGGAGAAGCACCTGCTGAGCCCATCATGGAATGGGGGGATTTCATTGGTGCTGAGGTTGGAGGAGCTGGTGGGGCGCTAGGGCCTGTGGGACCAGTGAGCATACCAGCCAGCTGGGACGGAGTCTGAGGGGACTTGAGGTTTCCAGAGGGAGAGCCCATCATAGGAGACTGCACCTGCCTCAGAGGAGGAGACTTGAGTGTGTTGACGCTGGGGGAGTTACCGCCCCCTGCTTGGACATTCAGATCTGCTGGCTTTCGACTCCTTTGACCTTGTGAAGGGCCGGCAGCAGAGGGGAGGTGATTAATACGGCCATTACCTCCTGTTGGAGTGGATCGGTGGTCTGGACCAAAGGCTTGTTCTCCATGTGGGCCCCTCATTCCTCCAGGACCCCCTGGGAAAGGTCTCCCAGGGCCCATAGGAAAATCTCCTGGCTGTGTCTGTTCGGGGAAGGGAGGCCCCTGCATGGGCCTGCCCTGTGGACCCATATTCTCCATTGGAGGTCCTCCACCGCCTCTCATTCTCATTAACTCATCTGGGCTCATATTCATGGGGGGATCTCTCATCTTGGAAGGGTGCATATGTGGTCCCGGCCCAGGGCCAGGCCCCATGCCAAACTCGGGGCCCATTTCTCTGCCTCCCATTCCCTGGAGCCTGGCGGATGGACTCATAGGGCCATCACCAGGCATTCTGGGAAACATTCCCATGCCATTACCAGGTTCCATTCCACCTCTTTGGTGCCCCATCATCCTTTGCATGTCCATCATCATCCCTGGAGGGAGGCCCTTGTCTCCACCCATACTTTGGTGGAACATCGCCTCCTGGACAGACTGAGGATTTGGGAAGCGTTCACCCCGACCCCCTGGACCAGCAAACATCCCCCCTGGTCCTCCTGGGAAGCCTCGAGCATCTCCCATCCGGGGAGGCATGTCGTCAGGCCAGCCCATTCCAGGCCTTGGGGGTCCCTCCATCTCAGGGTTCATCATACCAGAGAACCCAGGCATCCTCTGCATATGTGGAGGCATTCCTCTGGGGCCAGGGCCCATGGCCATGCGCTCCTGGTAGTGCTCTGGTGGCCCACCTGGTCCTCCCCACATCTCTCCAGGACCCATCTGGTAGGGAGGAGGGGGCCCTCGCATCATGCCACGTGGACCATGGGGGTGCATCATCATGTCAGGAGGAAGTGGACGGTGTTGCATTTCTTGCTTCTTCCTCTTCTCTTCATAAAATTCCTGTTGCAGTTTCAACCAAGCCACCTGTTCTGGGGTCATCTGATCACCATCTCCACAGCCGCCTGGACCCCCCATATGTGGACCCATTTCATCTTGTGGAAATGGGGGCATGTCCCTGGGACCATGGGGCGGTCCAAAGGGGGGGCCTTGTGGTCGTGGGCCTCCTGGCCCACCTGGGGGCCCAAGACTTTGAGATTGTGCTATCATGGCCTGGAGGGGTCCCTGCTCTGGCCTCCGGGGTGCTCCATCAGGGCCTCCATCATGGGGTCCACCATGGGACTGTGGGGGCCCAGGTGGTGGGGCATCACGGTCATCTGGAAAAAGCATGCGCTGGATGTCTCGCAAGGTCTGCAGCGAGCGCTGGCGATGTTCCAGCTGCTCCTGGGACAGGCCCTCTGTGTTGGCCTCCATGTTTAACAGCTCTTGGGCCAGCTGTTGTTGCTGTTGCTGCTGCTGGGGTGTGAGACCTGCACCCCCGGAGCCTCCTCCCTGCCCTCCCTCACTTGCCGTTGGAGGGTTGAGGCCTGTCTCAGGTTGGGTGACAGGGGCCTGGTCAACTGGGGCCGTAGTGTTGCTGGGGCTACTGCCAGGGAGATTTTTGGACTCCATGCCTGCAGAAGAGGGCCCTTCCTGTGGAAGAACACCAGGTTGAGTTCCTTGGCTTGAAGGCTGAGTTGGGGCTGGCTCGGACATGCCAGGTAAGGACGGTTTGGAACCAGGCTGGTGGCTCTGATCTTGGGCGTGGGACGGGGGTTGCTGAGGGGGCTTGGAGTCATTTCGGAGGGCTGCAGCTGCATTGTTCTTTAACAGAGAGAGAGGAGGATTAATGCATGACGTTCACATGCAAGATGGAGCTGTACGTGAGGGTTTGTGTAAAATCAAGTGTGTGAGTGTTTGTGTATATACCAGGAGGAGGTGAGCTTTGTCCTTGCTGTTGGAGATGTTTTTCATGTGGAAGGCAATTATGTTTTCTGTATGGCCAGTGAGAACCGCATCAGCTGCCCTGAAGACAAGAGGGAGGACAGTCAGATATCAGCCATCAGACACAATGTGTTTACATATGTGTGTGTGTGTGTGTGTGTTTGAGAGACAGATGAATGACCATGACAAATGCCAAGCTCAACAGCCTAAACTAACTATTGTGTAAACACACCACACCCACACACCTTCCACTGAACATACACAGCTTTGATCTCCAATTCCCAACAGAGAGTGTTAATCTAAGACGGCCGCATGCTCCCACTGAGAAACACATATGCTTGTGCCGACTAACACAATGGATCAGCCATAACTCGGGAACCGGAGGGGGCGGGGGGTCAAGCAAGCGTCACGGTGCCACACACACACACACACACACACACACAAAATCAGCTGCAACGAACAAACATCCAAGACAACAACCAGCACGGAGGACAGGAGCACAGCGATATGCTTAAACAGAATTACTGGCAGTGACATCAATTCCCTTCATTTAAAAATGCTTTAATAAGAAGGAAATCTGTACGTATTGAGGTGATGGTTTAATTAGCCTGTGTAAAAACTGTTTTAAATTATTCAAGCATGTAGAGATACAATATCAACAGAGCAAATACATCACTACAGTCAAAGCAATAAATACTATTCAACACTGCCATGTACACTGAGCTTAAGTCCTGTGCAAGTGTAAAAGAATATCTAAACGTATAAAATAATGAAATGGATAAACATTTAAGAAAAATGCATCTATATATGTAAGAGCACAGCGCTGCACGTGGAGAGGAATTTGCAGGTTTAGCAGGAGAGGCAGAGAAGCAAACAGCGAGCTGCCTTACTTGTTGGCCATCTCTGTAGTGAACACGTATACAACTTTGGAGCCGGGTTTCTGGCCACCGGCAGGTTCTGTTGTGGAGCCCTGGCCTCCCAGTGCATTGTGGGAGGGTGTGGAGGAGCGACTGAGTCCAGAGTTGGAGGTAGGGTGGGTGACAGAGTCCTGGGGCTTCACATCACTGGAGTTACAATCTACAGGGGGAGAGCGGGGGGGAGAGCATGGCTTTAGGACAAGCAGAGACTTGTGGGTAATTTAGGTCTACTACGCAGTTTTCATATCGGTGGAGAGACGGCTGTACATGCTTTGATGCACATATTGACACACTTACTGAAGAATCCTTTGTCATCTTCGTCACTCTCTCCCCCAGAGCACCAGTCGGCTCCACTGTAGGGCTGCCTCCTCTCCGCCACGCACATCCTCTTCACTCTGCTACCGTCTGTACATTCACACAACACATTGCGTTCACATTTAGCATTTTAGTCCCCTGATCACGTTACTGCAAAGACGTCTCTTTAATTTAAAGACGCACTAAAGTAGTCGTCACGGCCAAATTCGCTGATGAGACATTTCGAAGATGGGAGCGATGCAGATTCGCTTTCCTGTTGCAAATTGATGCCGTCTTGCGCAGGGTTCAATCTGACTGATGTTTGACCTGCAAAATAGTGAGACTCTCCAATGTCCAGCCAGTCTGAGAGACAGACTGATCTCTCATTCAGGTATTGATTTTTGTACCCTGCATGTTTGCAAGAAAACAGAGCACAACAGGAGAGTTGCTGCATGGCTGGCAGTGAGCGCGAGGACGGGGACAGATGGTGAAGAGTTTGATCATTTAAAAAAAGTTGTTTGTTTGCTCTCCTGTGGTTTGGATGTCGTTAAATGTTTAGCGTGGCGCACAGACAGCGCGGCTCGAAATTAAACAAAAATGTCTTCAGGAAGAGACACTAGTGAGCACGTCTTGAAAATTATTTCGGAAATCCATTTAAAAATTTGATTATATTCATACTGAGGACAGAATAACTAACAAGACGTATTAATGGTAAATGTTATGTTATATTATGTTATCATTTTAAGCATCATATTTAAATACAAATATAATTAATCACTTTTTATACACATTTTGCACAGAAATTCAATATCGTAGCTATTCTATGGTCCATCGACACCGCCTGTAGCAGCAGATGACTTGATGCTTTAAGCTTCCTCCTGGGTGATAAAAGTAATAAATGAGTTGCCGTGGTGATTTTCACCTTTCTCCTCACTGGTGGGTGTGCCAGTCTCCGGCTGCTCATACGACTCCACCGAGGTGCTTCTCTCTCTTTTGACTTTAACCTTGGAGCTGGGCCCAGAGGTCAGACCCTGGCCATTCTTCAGTCCCATGCCCCCTGTCACACCCGGAGCCCCTTTGGCGCCCATGGTCTTGGGGTCGCAGGGTGAGGCCTGTGATTGGCTGCCAGTGCTGCCTGGTTTACCCTGATTGGGCAGCTTAGAGTCCATCTGGGCAGCAGTGGAGGGGGACATGACAGGAGGTGAGCGTACCATGACCTCCGTCTTGGGTTTAGGGCTGGCAGACAGAAGGAGAAAAAGGTCATGCGTGCATTTAATGATCACATTAACAGCAGAACAAGAGTAAGAGACATGTTCTAATTCATTGGTGTGAAACATTCTGACAGGTTACACAAAACTGACATAGCAACAAGAATATGAGCAAACTTCCAAGTGTTTGTTTCTTTTTACATATATTTGCATTCTGGTTTCCGATTCAACACACACACACACACGACCACGGGGCATATTAGTGAAAAACCCTGGGGCTTGGAGTTATTATAGACTCAGTAGCAATGCTCTGCGATTCAAACGAGCCAATGACAATGAAAACAATGAGCCTAAAATCTGACCTCACCAACACCCAACATTACACCAAATCAAACCCTTGTGTCCCACTGTTTCCAACTACACTGCTCGAGAGCCGAGGTAAAGAGAGGACAAACTGGAAAATGTGACCACTTCATTTATTCCTCTGTTTTGCAGTCTGCAAATACAACGTCTTGATAAATAAATGGTAAACTGGGGTTACTGGGAATTACCTGCACGCAGTGAAAGCAACAGGCTGCAGAGACGGAGGCCTCGAAATGCCTGCTGCTAACTAGGAGAGCAGTTCAGTTCAGGCAAGCAGGACACATCCAACTGGCAGAGAACTCCCTTACCACACCCTGATCCCTTTCTCTATGTCTCTCTCTCCCTTTCATACACACACACACACACACACACACATGCGCGCGCGCACACACACACGCACGTGCGCACACACGCGCACACACACACATGCGCACTTGTACAAGTAGCATGAGACAAATGCCAACATGTCCATGAAGCACAGCCACAGCCACAGCCTAGCATATGTGCGTACACACACACACACACACAGCTAGTAGAAAAAGAAGGCCAGTATTTTGGCAGTCCAGGCAGCCTTTTCCAGAGGCTCCAGAACCATGAGTCAGCAGGGAAAACTTCCAAGCAGAGTGTACTCCCTGACCCCAGGAGAGCTCTGGATCACACATTAGGACCTTCCAGCTACGAGAATGGAGCGAAGCCACGGATCTGAGGTCTGCATCCCCCTCCCCTAAACCCTCGCCTGACTGGCTCTTTCAAAATTCAGCATGATTGCTGTATTGTAAAGCGAGCTCCACATTACCAAACGCTGGAATCAGGAATGTGCCGATCACATAAATGAGCAATCACATCAACCAAGACACAGGTCAGGAAAGCCAGGGGAGGAAATGTATACGTGAAGAATGCTTACCCCAAGGATCATACTTCATTAAATCGATTTACAAGTGCTTAATCTAGGTTACTCTGAGTAAACCAATGTCAATTTCGATTTGATTACATGGATCGATTCATTGCCTTAATTGAGGTAGAATCCAGATATTAACAGGCATGAAAATGTGTAGCGTTTGGCTGGCTGTATTTACACTAATTTGACTAAATCTGACATAGAAAAAAACATGAACATGAACAATATAATTTGCCACTGCTGACAGATATTCCCTTTTGAAAAAAGTTACAATTGTTTCCATAAATATCTTGTAAGCCAGCGCCTGGCTTTACATGACCACATCAGAGCACCAGAGCCACAGGTTGGGCAGCACTCACCTCTGTGTGTTGGTGGACGGGGAGTTCTTCAGCCTATTGGAGTGCATTGATGGGGCTCCCAGGACTACAGAACAGGGTGGAGTGATAAGCTGGTGAGGACTGCCTGTGTGCGTGAGCGGCGCTTTGGCGCGCACGTTCCTGGGGCCAGGAACAGGATTCCCGATGTTGGAGAGGTTTCCCCGACCGTCCTTGGCCTCCTCTCGCTCTTTCTTCCCTCGTTCCTTCTTGCTGAAATGTGTCGCTGCTGTACCTGCCGCCGATGGCCTCTCCTCTTGGACCTCCAACATTATCTCTATGTCCTTGTTTATGTGTGTGTGTGTGTGTGTGTGTGTGTTTGTGTGTGCGTGCGTGTAGGTGTGTGTGTATGTGTGTGAATGTGTGTGTGTGAGAGAAAGAAAGTGTGTAAAAGCACTAACAATAATCCAGGAGTCTCGTCTTGTTCCGGGTGTATTTATGAAACTCCCCCAAGGGGGCTTTCACAGCCCTTGG
>OMOW01086903.1:0-10266 GCA_900312555.1 Lamprogrammus exutus
CTCAACCAATGCCAATTCTAAAATGATCTCATCTAACTAAGGCAAACATTGATAATAAAGGTCAAACAAATCAAAGCAATTTGTTTGATGGTCACATAAAACGTTTGCATGTTATTGCAGATAAGCCGAGCTTCCTACTGAGAGCATACAAAGAACTGCTTCATGTTGGACCATTCCAAATGTTACAAAGGCTGAGGGTGGGAGGCATCCAACTGTTATGTCCTGGACAAATGCATAACAGAAACAAAGAGGGGCCACGTCTTCCAGTGTGTTTCGCTAGTGTCCAGACAGGATTTATCCAGCATAGCTATTTACAGTACATATGTTGAAAAAATGTTCTAGAACATCATAATTATGTAAGTATACAGACTGTAACGGGGCTACTGTATAAAAACTAACCAAGTGTCTTTCATAACGTTCATAACTACACAGTATTCGTTGGTATTTACGGTCATTGCGTTGGCTTCAGTGTGGTAACAAAGACATCCCATTATTCCCTGCTCCTTGGATGTTAGCCATTTGGTCTGTTTTAGCCCTGTGAGGCAGAAAGCATAGCATCCATGAGATACAAAGTGCCTGCATTCAAAGACATGCCAGCTCACTTGCAGTGCAATCTTGCTGGCCCTTAATGCTGATTTTTCCTTTCGTTATTACATCTAGTGGGTGGGTATCTTTCAATGACACCATTTATCTGGCTTTTTGAGTGGAGAAGATGTGAGTGGGTTTTCGGAGGCACACAGCAGGTCTGTTTCTGAATGAATACAGTCTTGTTGTCTCTGAGGTCTTCTGTGTAGTCAACAGTCTAAAAGCCTTAAAGCATTTAGTTTTATATCTAGTTTAATTGCTTTAAAAACAAGTGACTATCACATGCTCCTGGAGCAGGGTTTCAACTCAGTATGGCCTGTTGCTTCAAGTACCATTATCTTCACCTGTAGTAAGTTTGGCCAGTCCTATTTGCCATAATTTCCATCGCTGGATTCATGTGAGCAGCTGTGCCCTTGGACTGCCTGCATGGAAACAGCTGGGATTCTCAATGCCTTAACTAATTCCACATTCTGCCTTGAGGAGAGCCAGCCATGTGAGATCATGGTTTTAGGTGTGTCCAATTATCAGGGCCAGCTCCAAGCAGTGCTTTTATACATTAAGTGTGAATACATGAATATGCCACTTGATGAGATATGCATCATTATGAAGGAAAGATTGGTGCTGTACTGTATGTCAAGCATCCAAAAGGCATTAGATATCAATCTAAATACACAAATGATTGCATTAAAAAGCTTTTTGAGGTTCCCAGTGGCCTCAGACAAAGCAGACAGAAAGAAAGAAATTGTCCTGCTGTCATTTTATTAAGATTACCTCATGTTGAATAATATATCTCCGTGCGCAGACAACTACTATGCTTGGAGAACAGCCAGCCCTGTGTTTCTGGCCAGGCCAGTAGTTGGATACCGATTGTAGCATAGTATCAGCTGGGTCACATGAAATTTTCACATACAGTATGACTGCACTTGAAAAGGCAGCAGCTTATGGGCTCCAAATATAAGAAGCCACAAATAAGATAAAGAATGTGCTTTCCCCCACAGCACTACAGCATATGGAAGAGGGAGGTTTGCTTTCCCCAATAATAGTCAAACCACAGAGAGATTAAGGCTGTCTGCTACTCTCCTTTGCCAGAGAGTGTGGCTGTGCTCCCAGATTACACAATAACTATGAAATATGAAGAGCACTCATACCAAAGGTTATTTTTTTCTCAACAAACTGGATATGCATGTGCATGAAATCTATTTTTATGAATGTGGATTTACAATGTGCAATGCGGGATTGGAAACTGTATAGCGGTGATAAAACATAAGATTTGAAAATCGTGAATTGCGATAAAAACAATTCTCCATTTTACCTCCACTTAAGAATCACAAAAACTCAGCATATCTCCTGTGAATGCCGAAGAAATGAGGAGTGACTCTGTGAAAATGCTCTGGAAACTTACACCCCCCCCTTTTTTAATGATTCCAACCACTGAAATACAAGCAGCTGACATCATCTCCAAGTCCCCAAACTAACACTAATGGGAAATTCCATCATGTCATATAGTCACAGCTCTTTTACAGTCATCATCTTTGACTGAGTAGAATATCAGATTCAAGCACAGTGGATGCTGTGATTTCCACAAGAAGAAAAGGGCTGCCATCGTCAGACTCATCAGAGTGACAGAGGATGCGGAATGTTTAGCCTTCAGAATATTTCCCATGACCTCTACATATGGTCAAGGCAATTTCTCAGTAAAACTTTGAGGGCAGGAAATGAGTAGAGTTCAAAGGTTGAAACGTCTACAACAACTGTGACTTCACTTACTGAAACCTACAGAGTGAGAGGAATGTTAAAAGTTGGTTATGCAGATTTTAGGTTTGTTTTACATGATAGAATTATGCTTGTGCCTGAAACTTTGCAGGCACTTATAGGTGGGGGAGCGTGATTTTGCTTACATTAAATCTCTCTTAAGTGGGGGGAAAGGCAAGATTTTATTTCCAAGAATCTGTTTCTATCGCTGATGCTTTTATCGTTTTTATGTGAAGCTGTAAGATGTGACCATTATTGGTATTTATTAATTCACAAAACATTTTGCTAAGTAAGCCTGCACCCTAACAGTGTGTTTACAAAATAGACTCCATATGCTCCATATTCTACGTATTAGAACCGGAAGAATGGCCCTCAGTTTCTGTCTGCATATACATGGAACAAACAACTAAACGCCTTAAATCTAAAATCCCATCAGTTCACTATTGTGCTCGTGTTAAGTATCTCTGATGTGATCTCTTGTTGTGGTGAACTTTTATGGGATCTAATCTGATTGTATTGTTGTTGCTGCTGTTTTGAATGGGGTTTTTGTTGTTGCTCTATCTGATTGGTGCTGTCTGATCTAATGTTGTATGACTGCTGCTCTGTCAAATGAGTCAGTGTTTAGGCTCGTTAAAACTGTTGTGTTAAATGTCTTTGTGTTGCACAACCTTGTTTTATTGTTGTTTGTTTGTTCGTCTTTTAGAACTCGACAAAAGATAGTATTACTGTTATTCATCAATAAAATAACTATTGATCCCATGTGGTGCCATCAGTTACTTATGGATATTTTCTATCACTGACACACAGATGTGCCCGTTATACACACACACAGCCTAAAGTGATAGAGACTACATACCTCGTACCAGAGCGACGTCGATGGTTCTGCGGTCCATGATCAGCCATGACTAAACTCATGGGTTTAACAAAATCCCTCCGACTAGGCAAACACAAACAAAGAACACAATTCATTTTCTCATCTGAAGAACTAAACGCCACAAAGGCTAACCTGCTGCTTTCAAGTGATGCAAATGGACGAACGAATTCGTGGAAATATGGGCGAATCCCATATGAGGTCATCAGTTTATCACTCATAAGAACCTTTTTGTGTCGTTTTACAGAAAATGGGGCAATTAAACAGTTTGTCTGGGCGCGTCTTACCATGAATGTCGTTGTTTTTCGGCGCAGATGTCTTTAAAAAAAAGTTAACGTTACAAGTTGCGAACCGCTACAAACGGGCTACTAACTGTTTTAACATCCATATTTCCGCTCTGGAGTTCCGTGTTTTCCAGCGTTGTTAGGCAAAATATTCCAGTGTGGCGCAGTTTGTTTTCTTCTCCCTTTGAGCTGTTCTATGTGACATGTCTGAAGGCTTTTAGTCCTGCTACTGGACACAACTCCGCTGACATTTTAACGTAAATAAACGGTGGATATCCGCGTGCGTGATGCTGTTGGATGGAGACGGGGACGCTGCTGGATCAGCAAGGACACCTCGTGGTCATATTCGGAATTACACACACACACGGTCTTTTCAGTATCTTTATTGAAGAGCAAATAAGAAAATTAGAAAACATAAGCGAGAACACAGTCAATAAAATTAATTAATAATAATTATTAAAACAGAAATGAATCCCTAAACAAAAGCTGGTACAAATAAAACACACAAGAACTTAAAATTAGAGCCAAAACGTTCGAGAGTCCAGACGATAATAAGGAATTTGCGATTTAGAGAGGAAAATGGAAAAAGGAGTGGATGACTATACAACCTTGCCAATATACAAATAGAAATTTCTTTATTTATTTATTTCTGTTGGTTACAGAAGGTGCAAAAATCTGCAATGTCCACATATTTGTTAATAAAAGCATTGGCAGAATTACAAATGGGATATTTCAAGATTTGTTATTTTTCCCAATTTCCCTATGGCTAAGATGTGACTTTCTAATATGTATCATACCATTTGCGATGGACAAACCTAATTATATTCTCCTAAAGGAATGGGGAAATCATATTTGTGCATTATTTGTTCATATAACAGGGTGTCTCCGTAATCCATTTCACCTCCCAGCTTCCTGATGGGGGAGTTGATGACTCAGAGTGCACGTTTTGTCTACAATATACAAAATAACAACAGAATGCAATCCTGCTTTGAAACAAAAAATTAAAAATATAAAACTTTTTGTTTTGAAATGTTTCCTTATTAGGAATGCTTTATTTCCTACAGTGACATTGTGTAGCTAGTTTTGGAGGCCACTCTTTCAAATTATTTCCATTATTATTATTAATTATCAACTTTGTTTTATTTTATTTTATTTTATTCTTTTTTAAACAACCCATAAAAACTGTTCAAAAACTGGCACGTTAAAGACACAACAATTGGGTCAATGTTCCTTTCATACAGGTGGCACAGTCCCTGAAACGTTAGCATCTGCACAGTAGAACATCTCCATTCCGTGTGAGCAGTCTTGGGGGTAAAGACCAGTCATGGTCAAACCTGTTACCATGACAAACAAACCAATTACTATTAAGAAGGTGGGTAAAATGTTTTCACTCTGGTACCAGTGTCCTGAAGAAAGTTTCAGAAAACATGCCGATGGAATGATGAAGATCAGTGGTGTGGCACTCAGAACACCCTGGATGGTTAAAGAGTTATAAGAACACTATTAAAACAAAACTGAAATGAGCACATACACATTAATGCACATGATTGATTATAACACAAAAGGGCATCTTGAATCGCCTTAGAGCCAATAGGATGTTACAGGAACAGTAGATATACGATATCACAAATGACAACAAATGCACACGACTTACATTCAGTGCCAGAACAACTCCCAGACAGTCATAAGCCAAAGATATTATTGTGCATCCTAAAACTATAAGAAATGTCATCCCCACATGTTCAGCTTTTGAAAGGTCTCTGCTGCAAATGACGTTGGATAACACCTGAGAACATAAAAGAGAAAATGAAAATTAATGTTGTGTATTTTCTGCAAGAAGTACAATTCTGATGTTGCACACTGAGCACACCTGCAGGTGCAAGTGAACCTCTTCATATTTTCAGCTTGCTCATTTAGTTACAACGTTTTCTAAACCTCAGAATACCACTTTACCCAACATGTGTAAATGTTTAACTTCTAAATTCTTAAGTTGGAGAGAGTATATACGAGAGTATGACTTACCTCCCTTGTAACAAAGCACTCAAGTGGAAATGTGGTTACTATACTGAGGCCAAAACAGAAGCGACCAAATGTTGCCAGATTATCATTTGTGCAGTAATTCTCAAATATGTCTCCTGAAAAAGTGAAAATATGAGATCATAAAAATGATGTAGCTCATGTAGCTCAGTATCTGTTATCAATATGTCTGATAACTTTGGTATCAATACATTGTATTTATACCTTGTGTGTAGCCAGTAAAGGTGGTATAACCAGCGACAGCAAACACAGCACTAATTATTAGTGCAGAGCCTACAGACGCGTGGGTGACTCGAGTCCAGTTAGCCAGTGTGGGCTGCACCAGAGAGCCATAAATCAGAAAGCTATTGTGGTGGCATGTAAAGGCTACAGACAGAACAGATCATCAGAATTATGCCGAATCTAAACATTGAACATACTGCTGTCTTTATATGAAATATCTCTAATCACAGTTTGATACATTCCACTTATTTGCTTGAGCTGAAAGTTTGCTTGCTCCTTCAGGCAGTAAACACTGTGCCAGTGTTAAAAAGAATATTGATATTAATTATTAATACATTAATATGTATTAATATACACATTGGTATTACTATTTCCTGTCTGCACTCAGATGGTCTCATTCCTTGACATAGAGTGTATTTGATGGAACATCAATATTGATCACATCAGCCCTTAAAGCTTGATACGCTAGCAAATAAGTGTGTCTCAGTTGTTTGCACAGCACTGTGTGTTCACCAGAGAATGTATCTGGATCAAGCCCGAAGTGGCCTCTTTCCTTGCAGTTGCATTACTCACAATGCACTTGATTCAAGGCCATACTTTTCACCACAGTGTGTGGAGAGGTCTCAGAGGACTGAGGAGGACTCAGATCTCTGCTCCCACTGAGACTCATGAGCAGAGGCTCAGTCAGAAAGTGACCACATACATTCTGTGAGATGTTGTGGAAAGAATTACCAAAGCATGAAGAAGTCTCATCGGGCGGGGCGCTTGGAATCATTGCCCAGGTAGCTTCAGAGCTATGGCTTTAAAACATACATCAAGCCCTATGCTGCAGACACCATACATGCAAGCTATGGGCTTTAAGCCTCTTTTTGGAGTCTGTTTAATAACACTTGCATTGATACAGCTCAGACATTATCCGTGAGGAGTTTCCAATCCTTCATCTGACCCACAGTTTTGTACAAAGAGAAGGATACATTATGTTTATCCTTATTTTCTTTTCTGGATTTACTCTGCCAATGCACATGATGTTTTCTATCATATAAAGTATTTGGCAATTATCTTGGCTTGTTGCATGGTTCTCATCCATGTTGGCCACAGTTCAGACTTTTTGGATACACATAGCAAACGCACTATACCATTATAACATTCTAGGCATGAATCAACACAATGCATTTTTCAAAACTTCCATTATCTGCATCAGCATCATTATAATGAGACAAACTCACCAAAGGACATTACACCAACTGCCTGAACTGCATTCCACTTTGCAAATGCCCACGCATTTTCTGTAGGGACACTAGAGTGATATAAATTACACATTTTGTTCATATCAGTTAATAAGAGTCAACCGGGGGGGAAAACCCACATGATTTATCCATTACGTTTGTACTGTATCATTTTAAAAGGTAAGTAGAGGCTTTCGTACATTTGTGGTCCAAAGGTAGCTGCTCTGATGATTACAATGATAAGGATGGCCAGTGTCAACACAATTGACAGCAAGGACACCTAATAACACACAGAAGTGTTTTACTGACCTCATTGTGTATATTTGACATGGCACTGTATAATCAGCTGACTTACCTTTGCAAGCTTTTTGATGTTGCGATTAAGTGAGAGAGGCAGTGTGAAGAGTATTGTCGACACAAAGATCAAAAAATGACGCTTTGCAAATATGTGATCTGGGCCAACTGTAGAATAGAATATATATGAGTAAACAGCACACAGAGATGACTTATCAGAATACAATTTTATTTATCTCCACCAAATCTGAATCATATTTATTCCATCATAGACTGTCTATATATGCAATTTAATATGTCCAATTTATTCTGGATATGGCTACAATTTTAAAAACAACTTATTCTTATGGCAAATTACGGACTTAAGTCCAATAATTATTATTGTAATAATACATTTTTAATTATAATTGTTCTGTTCTGTAAATTAAATTGCATCAACTTGTTAGATTTGGCTTTCACTTGCGATGGAACAACGTACAGTTTATGTAGCTCACCTCCTGCTATTCTCTGAAATACTTTTGTCAGTGTATCACCAGTTGTGATGTTGTAGCTAATCATAGCTGAGGAAGACAACAGGCATAACAGTTAATATTATTAATATAATATATATTATTATGTATAGTATATTATTATTACAATACATTCTTTAGGCTAAATCAAGGCCACTGTTTGTCAAAAAACTGAATAGAATAGAATAGAATAGAATAGAATAGAATAGAATAACTAATTTTCTGACCACACCGGATATTGGATACTGCAATATTTAATATTGGGTTTGAACTTGCATACTTTATCACTTACCAGTAAAAGGGTAAAGGAACTGCAGTGACGATAAAATCAAGAATCCAGGGAAGCCGAATGTGCTAAGGACCAGTGACTGATAACTGTTTGACCCTGACAGGTTTCCTCCTTTAATTAATAAGATGATTGAGTAATCTGCCATAAAACATGAATAAAGTGTTATTTGTTTGTGTCATTACGTGGAATTGTGTGTCCTCTCTTATGATGACTGCTCCAATATACCCACCTGTGATGAAAGCTACAACGATCAAAAGCAGAAGACCAAAGGGAAGACCTGCTTGGTTCAGTGCATATGGTAAACCTGTAGTAAAAAGTATTGAAAGAAGAAAAATGCATTTGAACAAGAATTCAAACACCTTGTATTTCGTATTAAAACCCAGCTGCTAATCCATGATTTTTTGATTATTTTCAGTAGATTAAAGTAAGACTTCATTACCGTAACCCATATTTTAAGGACACTGAATGATTTGTCAAAAGTTTCTTTCTAATTTGGATGCTCACATTTAATTAGTCTTTGAATATTGCACTCTGAATCTTTTCCATGGAGTGATGTGAAAATAGCAAAGGGCTGTTATTGTGCAAGACATAAAAGAAACAAGGTCAGCTGAGGAGGCCTGTTGCACGGCGTAACCTTTACTTCATGCAGCATTCTTTTATATAATCAAATAAAGATGATACAGATACAGATTTGTTGCCTCTGTGGCAACAAACAAGGAAAGAAATGGTGGCTATTGAATGAATTTTTGCTTCATATATTTATGTGCATGAGTTTAATATCATCATCTTAATCAGTAAATGTTTATAGATTTAAATGAGATGTAGATTAGATTAGATTAGATTAGATTAGATTAGATTAGATTAGATTAGATTAGATTAGATTTCATTAGATTTAATTAGATTAGATTACATTACATTACATTTTATTGTCATTGCATACAGTACAAATACAATTGCAATGAAATACAGTTTGCATCAGAGTGCAAATAGTAGCAAAGTGCTTTGTCACATTCTATACAATGTCACATTATTATTATTATTTGTTTATTTAGTTACTTTTAATAATTTTGTTTTCAACTTAAATGCAGTAGTTATATTGTATACCAACCTTAAAACCTTACAAATAAGTGTTAAATAGTCCCTGGCATGCATAAGTAGCCTCCAAGAACAACAAAAGCAGCACTTTTGTCCGACAAGATTTTGTTAGACAAAAGGACTTTGTGTATAAAAATCCCATCGTTTCCATAAAAGGATCAGGCAAAATACAAAAAGTATCACAATCCTCCTGGTTCTCCACTGTATGAACAAAAAATACACTGCAAATGTGACTCATGCAATTTTTGAGGATGAAAGGGTTAAAGGGGGAAACGGGGTCAACAGGCGCTAGTCATATGATGAGGAGGGTTTATACCACTGCAGGGCTTCTATGAAATCTTTGAAGCACGATAACCTTAAAATGACGACTGACAACTATTTAACAGAATTATCTCCAAATTAATAGTTTTAAATCAGTTTGCATCTGGACCCAACCCCATTCAGTCTGTTTAGGCAATTTTAGATTACTTTAACTCTAGAAGGTAGTGTTTAACCTTACCTATTATTCCAGATCCAATGATGGAGTTGATGAAATTAAAAGACGCTGATATCATTGAGCATCTTAACTCTGCAGCATGTTTTTGTGGAGGAATTAGTGTGGTCCCTTCTTCACTGTTCACCTGAAAAAGAAAACAGTGACACAAAAAACAGCAAAAACTCTCCAGTCTGTTGTTCATAAACATCCCTTCACACCCACCTGATGAGCCATTGCGAGCACCTGCTGATTAATAAATCAGATCCTCTTTGTCAATGTTAAGGTTCACCGTGTTGGCTGTTAACTCTCACATATCTGCCCTGAAAATGAATTAGTCTTGGCAAAAAGTCGATTTAAGCCACATTTTCCCTTTAAAAAACGTTGCAACAGCGCCCCCCACAGGAGCTGCAGAGTTTGAGACGTGATTCCAAAGTCTGCATGGACACATGATGTAGCGAAAGTTGAGAATATTTTGTTAAGAGAGTGAATGTTTTGGAATAACGATCTAGAAACAAATAAATTCGATATAATTGCTGTATATGTATCATTATTATTATCTTAAAATGAAAGCCACATTTTATCCCCAACAGCACATTTGCACCTCATTAACTATGTCATGCTGTTGTC
>OMOW01086963.1:0-10592 GCA_900312555.1 Lamprogrammus exutus
GCGAAGGTAGAAATGCTCCTTGCTTTGCTGTAGACGTGCCCAGCTGGGGGGGGGGGCTCTCCTGTCATAGCACAATCGGATCAATTTAGTCAGAGACTCAGACAATAATAATAATAATAATAATAATAATAATAATAATAAATTCGATTTAAAGCGCCTTTCTCAAACTCAAGGACACTGTACAGACAAAATGCAACAGCTTAATATGTACGTGATGTGTGATGAGATTATGGCTGTTGCATCTTACATTAACGAGATCATTTTGAGCAAGGAAATGTGGAAATGCTGACTAAAAAGTCAAAAGAGCCCAGATATCATTTGACCGTGCACTGATCTAGGCTATGCCGACCAAATTAAAATCTCACCTCAGATCACGATGTGAATATTAGATAGATAGATAGATAGATACTTTATTCATCCCGAGGGAAATTCAAAATATTATGCAACATTATTCTGTCAGTTTCCTCCAAATGTTTACTGCTGTGTATTATACCCATATCAACTGAGTACATCACTGCGTTCATAGTGAAAAATACTTTGACTTTTTGAACTGCATTATTCATTTGAGGTAACTCTTGATATATTGCTTAAAGGTGATATAGAGAAGATCATTTAGACTTTGATCCACTAAGTGTTGGGTTGTGCTTTTATTAAACTCTAAGAAAATATGTTGACTACCATGGGTGTAAAACTAGGTACGTATGAGCAAGGCTGGAGGTTTTTGTTTTTTACTGAGTTTTTAAAAGAAGCAGATTATTAAACTGATTTTTTTTAACATTAGATTGTTATGTCCACATATCACATCTAAAAGTTGTTGTGTTTCTTAATGCCAGAGGTTTCCGTTAATAGAGCTGCTGATTATGCTTCAGAGTCCCTCAAAATAAGTTAAAATAAACAAAGAATATTCAGTTTTTATGCAGCAGATGCTATTTTAATCATTTCATTTTAACCTGGATTTAAAAAAAAAAACTTATTTCACCCATTTTACTGTTCAAAATAAGCAGAGACAAATTCCCTGATTTAAAGAAATTATAACAGGAAATAAGCCATAAAAATCTCTTCTTGCTTCTACTCACAATTAATTACAATTCAAGACAATAGAAAGGGGCAATATGTTTTTGAGAAAGCCCTCGACAGACACACCTTTTTCTCTGTAGTAATGTACAGGTGGCTCTGGCTGAGGTCAAAGAAAAGGTTCTTGTTGACCCTCTTTCCCATGGTGTCACCAGGGGTCTTGCTGTACACATCTGGGTTGGTTGTCAAGTGGACCTGGAGGGAAATAAAATAAATATATATATATGTAGAGAGAGAGAGATTCTGTCAAACCAGGCACTGCATCACTTGTTTTGCTCATCGCAACTTTCATCAAAACCTTGTCTAAAAGTGTACGGCAGAACAGAATAGATCAGAACTCCACCTTGCAGACCTCTCCCTGGTCGTTTCCCAAGAAGGCGATGGTGTGCTCATTTTCCACAGCGACAGCCACAGCAGTCAGTAGGCCTGTCTTCACCACCACTGCATCAGACTTTAAGGCGAATTTTGGCTTGCTGGCTAAAGGGGAAGGCAGGAAGTCTCCACCACACTTGAAGTTCTCCAACGTGTCCTTCTGTTAAGAGGATGGTGACATGTTTACTGTTATATAAATCATTTGAATCAAATCCCCGGCCCTGTTGGAGGTGCTCTTCTAAGTAAGCTATACACAACTGTGTTAGATGAGTTGGGGGAACATGGAAAGGAGAAATGAAAGGATTTGCAAAACAAAGTAAACACTCAGATATTAAGTACTAGACCAACACATCTGTTCTTTATTGATTACACCAAAAGGAATTCTTCTGAAGCATTTATCATTCTCCCTCACTTGTCTAAAACTTTTTCTAAGTGAGTCAGCCTCTGAAGCAGACATAAAGGAGCACTCACAGCAATTTTAGACGAGCAGAATTCACCAGTCTTGGATGAGTAAGGGATGTCCACAGCAGGCTCCCCCGCAATTTTCCCCAAGTCACTGTAGCAGGCACTGATAATGTCCACCAGCTGCTCATTAATGGCATTGAGTGGGTACATGCAGAGAGCAGAGTCAGTGCCGTCCTCGTCTGGACTGGCCACCATGAACAGAACTTTGTTCCAGGAGTAGACTTTTCCATACAGGCCCGATTCAGTCATACCTCTCGCCAACTCCATTCCTGGGGAAGCCACGTATGCGGCTTGAACTTTGTTGTACCGGTTATTCAGACCGCAGTTTAACTGCAGTTCCGTGTGGGAGTAGTAATGCTGGTCGTCTTCACAAAGACGAGATATGAACGTCAGGTTTTTGTTATCCGTACCATCAAGTGTGCGCGAAAAAAGGAAATAAACAAAGCCATCCTCTTTGAAGGCATGGCGGAAGTCATGCAGGTACTTGGGAACAAATGGTGTCGTCTGCACTGTAGATGCTTCTATGATGCTCTCGAACACAACCCACTCACGGTAGTCCTGAAGGATTCTTGTGCTGATGAGTTTTGTACTGTCCAGGCTTCCATAGCCTTTCCCAACAAGGAAAACATTAAAGGTGTATCCATCCTTTACGTATGTGGACATGACACCAACCACATTCACACTGTCCTCTATGCTAGCTACGTAAGTCCTCTCTCCTTTAATGTCACTGTAATACAGCTGCTGTTCCACATTGGTCAGGTTGCGTAGGGAGCAGATGCCTCGGTAGCGGCTGCCACAGACTATGAGTGAACCATTGGATGGATGAATCAGCAGAAGCTTGTTCAGGTTGGGCATGAGCATTGTGTCCTGGCAGGTTGAAGCAGGAGGCGTACAGGTTCGGGCGTCCTCTTTGGGACCCGTCTCTGCGCGAGCCTCCAGGTGAAGCAAAGGCCCCAACTGGAAAATGGTGTTGACTGCTCCAAGGTAGATGCGACCAGTCTGGGGGTCCTGGACCACGTTGTTGATGTGGGTGTCGGAGGTGAAATCCAGAATAGGGATGGTTTGACTCTCCTCCTGGCCTCGTGAGGTCGGCAGGCAGAAGAGGAAGAGGAGGGAGACCCAGCTTGCCATCTCTGGAGAGAACAAAAAGGGAGAGAGCAATTTCATTATTAATGCAAAATGCACATAAACTATTTGCAACATAAAACAGTCTGGTTAATGGGCAGACATGTCACATGCAATTTATTTGGTTTTACTGACTTAATATCAGAAATTATCATTGGAGAAGAACTCCTACATGTAGGGGTACAGATTAAGGTGAAGAGCCAGAGCTCAAAAAATAACATAAAAAGCCTATTTTAAAAGTGTGGATCAGTTCCACCTTCATCCACATCTTGTTTTGTTTTGAGTTTGTTTGTTTGTTCCACACACCTGCCAGCATTGTTTGCTCAGGAAACACACTGCTTTGTTTCAGGAAACATGATCACACAATATTCCTGTACCATACAGACAGTATCATGTACTGTCTAACAGCAGGTGCCTGCAGGAGTCCACTACACTGGCTGCAGTTTGCCCAGGCTGTGGTAAATATGGAACTGCAGGTGGCTATGAAGCAGCTCTTGCCCACACAGCAAATGTGCATCTGTGGTTGTATTTTCTCCGGGGTTGTGCAGTAGCCCACACTCACAGGAGGAATCCTCCTTCACCTTGCCAGTCAAGTCCAAAGACACATTTATCAAAATGAAAAGACCAAATGAAACTACCAAGAAGTCGCCTGCCAAAGCTATTTTATTATGTTAAACAGTCTTGTCTCTCAGCACTAAGTGGGGAGAGCACTAATTAGACATTTGCCCAGGGGGGGCAGTTAATTTCTCTGGTAACTCCCATTTGCATTTAAGCGCCCAGTCTCCGATTTGGTGATTTTACTTTTCTTTCCATTTACTGTCTCACTCCTCTTCCTCCTCCAGCCTATTTCACTAAACAGTATTGTGCCCTTTTCAATTCATACTCTTCACTATTTCCATTAAAATTGAAATGCTGCAATAAAATCCTTGGTAACGCTGATTCAGGACAGAGGAGAGTGTGTGTTTTTTTAAAAGCTAAAATGAAAAGCAAGGGCAGTCATCATATTTGGTCTGTATTAAGAGTTGTAGGCACAAAAATAACTAAACAGGAAGTTTATGCACACTGTGTGATGAACAAAATAAGCAAAATATTGCAAGAACACCTTCACTGCTGAGGTGAAAGAAAATTACAATTTCAGAGACAGATTCGTGTAACAACGCTGAATGACAATTACAAGTATGAGTCAGCTTTAAGAGGCCCGTGCAACATCTCACTTTTTATGAGTTTTCAAGGAGGCATAACCTGACTAACAAAGTGACAATGAGGTTGGTACCAAAAATGCAGGCGCATCGGTCACACAAACTGCACAAACTGCAAAAATCCTTGCAGCCTCAAAGTGATGACAACATAAGCAAAACACACACAAGCTGCATTGGCAAAGAAAGTTGGAAGCCTAAAGCTAAAGTCACCAAAAGCTACTGCCTCAAAAGTTATGAAAGAATTAGCTGACGACCCATGTGACAGAACCTCGACAAAGAATGTGGGCGCCACAAAGCCAGTATGTAGGGCATATGCAAACTTGTAAGACTTTAGAGGTAGAATGCAAATGTGGTAGATTGAGCTGTTTTACAGTCGTCTTCCTATATTTGGAAACTGATAAGTACACCAGCTGGTGTCTTCGTACTCAGAGAACACATGTACACATTTCTATGCAACCAGGCACCGTAAATTACCCAGTTTGCCATCAGAGCATTTGACTCAGAATGAGCCAGTATTTATGGCTCAGTCTCCAGAGTCCTCTACAGACAAGCTGCTATTGTTCGTCTAATGCTTTAAAATTCAACCGTTTTGAGAGGACAGGTTGAAAAAGTGAAAAATGCCGCGTGACGTTTTTCTGCCTGTGGAAACACCTGGCTGCAACAGATTTCTAACTTTAACAGTAGCTCCTGTACAAGATAATTACACCTGTGGCTATGCACTTTAATGTGTATGCCTCAAAAAAGTTTTTAAAAAACCAACAACAACAAAAACAACAGCTATTTTTGTGCTCAATAATCTTAAGTGGTTGTTATATATATTATATACAACAATGAAAATGACAGTGACAAAATATTGGCTGTGAAATTTTACATAATCATAGACGACTGTAATTAAAGCATGCCTGCCTCTCTGCATGTTCTTTGTCATGTTGTCGGCCACAAACGAGTAATATTCATATTCCAATCACTTCACTCAGCCATAATGCAGGCCACAAAAAGATACTCCACTAAAGGTGAGTTACAGTTTCTATGACAGAAAAAGAATCATTCCTTTGTCCTCTTATCAAACATACTGTGAAAAAAGAAACTTTCTCAGACTGTAAAGTCCACTGCAAGGACAATTGTCTTGAAGCGCTCATTTAGGACCAGATCCACTCCCATCCGTGACTTAAAGAGTCTTTTTCCTATTCATGCAAATCCAGCAGCCCGCCTTCATTGAAAAGACGTGCTACAAACACTTCCCTCAGATGCGGCATTGAGGATCAATGCAAACAAAATTCTCTACATACTTTAAAGCAGGCTGAACTCTCCTGGGATGTTCCCTTCTGTCCCTCTATTACTTTTCATCCTTTGTTCATGGGCTTAATCCTGAAAGCTGGAATTAAAGAGGCTTCAAAGAGCCGAAGACCGGCAGACGTCTGCTGGGGGTGACACACGTGGAATGGGGCCCGTTTCTCCCCAGGCCCTCCCACCTTTCTTTTCCCAACATGCCTCTAAGCTGCTTTAGAAAACATGGCAACTGGGCATACCAACCGACATGTGGTTATTCGGAATAAATAAATTGCTTCTAAATTTAGAGACTGCCGCTAATGAAGCCTCCAATGGCTTGGGATAAATAATAATGAAACACATCGTGCGCTAATGAAGCTGGCACATTAGTAAAATGTGATCCGCAGAAAAAACGGATTGTTGAATTAAAACTGCAGCATTCCTTTCACTTTAGTTCATAGTTAAAGCAGCATTAGCAAATTCTTTTCTGCAAAGGTTTACTGCTATGGCACAAGGAAACAGGGGGGAGACTGTGGACGTATTACATGCAAAAGAAAATGAGGATGCAGAAAAGGTGTGTCTCTTGGTAGTTCTGACACACACACAAACACACGCTTGGCTGACACCTATAGCACCATTTTCAGCCTCCCCCACAAGTTAGGACACGTCTGAACAGGAAAAGCAGCTCTCAGCAAAGGAAAATGAAAGATAATTGAAAAATGGCAGGAGTGCTAGCGTGCACACACAGAGATTCATGAGCTAAGAGACACATGTGCACAACAAATAGGTGCAGGCACAGCTTGAAGTGCTGACGAGGTAATCCCACTCTGACCACACAGAGACACCTCTTTTCAAATTGCCATGCTGTGTTCCTCCGACACGGAAGCGATACACCCAGCATGGTGGTTCACACACCTCTTAGCCAATCCTCCAGCCACACAACACTCTCATCCCTTTTCTAGAACAACCACCACCAGGAGGAGAAGTGTGTGAGAGATCAAGAAGGAGAGAGAGAGAAAAGGAGAAGATGAGCGTGTGAGCAACGAGTCGATCGAACGCACACAAACGCTGCCGCAAATGCTGATTGGGCAAGTTTTAAACTCGTGCTCCTATCACTTATTCAAAACGGATATGGAGGAGAAACTGAGACAATAAATAAAGAACACACGCCATACACAGAAAACATAATAGGTTGTCACCCCATACTGTGATGGTTCATATTCAGCACTCGGAGAGTATCGGCGAGCTGGCTCCGACAGATGCTTGGGTCTGACAGTGATGTGGGGGTTTCAGTGGTTTCACATTGAAGCTGCTTTCAGTGTTACACGCTGATAAAAGTGAGCTGCCATTAAATTAGCAGCACGTCCCCAGAGGCCCGAGGGCTGGGGAGTGTGTGTGTGTGTGAGAGAGGGGTTAATCTCCCCATGTCTCTCACGATGTGAATTGTTCTGAAAAGGCCTGATAAAGAGTGGACGGGGCAATGCGACAAAGTGGGTTAGGAGCCATACAAGAAGGCAGAAATGAGGCGTGGATCCTTGTCCCTCACATCCAGCGAAGGAAAACCAGCACGAGCAGCATTGTTAGGATGAAACATGAAGCGGAGGAGAGTGGAGAAGTCTCTTCCTTTCATTACGGCCCTCTTTTTCCGACGTCCCGGCTCTCTCTAGTCCCATCCTTACAGTGAATCCCCCCCCCCCTCCACAAATGCATTGGGAGGCTGGTGTGACAACAGCAATCCAATTTCCATATGAACAATTACCCTGCCGTCAGGGTTGGCAGTTCATTTATTTCAATTTGACTGACTGGGAGAACCACGCTCACCAAAGCAGCCAGCACAGCCATTGTTTTCCAGGGCACCAGGCGCGGGCGAGGATTGATGGGCCTGGTCGGTTTCAGACAGAGTGTAAGCAGATCCAGCCCGCCCTGGCCTGAATATGCTAACACTTTTAAAGTCATCTCGTGACCCAGGGAGTGCGTGGATCACCAGTCAGACTTTGCGGATGCGTTCCTGTGTCCCACTTCTTGCCTCTGTGTGCTAGTGTTTCTGTTACATGTATCTACAGACGTCTGCCCTCTTTTGTGTAGTGAGTGATTTATCAGGGGTGACAGCAAAATCCACACAGCCACACACACACATACCCATCATCTTTTTTTAGGCACAGCACTTTTCCTCATTAGGACTGATAGGCTGTTTGTGTGTCTGTTTACTGTTTTGTCACCATTTTTAAGACTACCGCTATCTCCCTTCTGCCAGCTGGACACTTGAGCAGGAGCAGCACAAAACCGCAGGCGCACACACACACACACACACGCCACTTGAGTAAAGCACATAAACACACACCGAAGTGTGTGTGTGTGCATAGATCCACACACAGACACGCTCACCGCCATGCATTTCTGTCTCATACCTTTCTCAGCAGCTGCTCTCAATGTCTCATGTAATCTCTCAATCTCTGTTTTCTCCCTCTCCCAAACACACACATTCACTCTCTCTCTCTCTTTCTGGGCAGCAGGAAGCTAGGCTAAACTCCCAATGCTAACTGGCCTCCCCCCTCCCAGCTGGATATTGGTTCTCTCCAGCAGGACAGGGTGGTTGTTTGCTGTGTGGACACAGCTGGCGGATGTGGGGAACCTGATTAAACTGCCTGGCCTGGCGAAGAAGTGCTACTTTCGGGAGCCAATGGCATCTACGACACCGCCGCCACATCCAGACGGTCACTAATACACACAGTTGCAGGGGCAGACATGCATCTACACACTCGGTAATCAACTCAACTCAATCACAGTTCTGCATCTGCGATCCAGCACAGTTAGTGCTTGTGAATAATGCTTCCTTCACCCACAGCTAATACTGGGCGGTATATCAAATATTTACCATATACTTGCTGTGATTTTGCTGGAGATGTAAAATTAAATAACATCGTTAACAATGCGATTATTTTTATCTGGCCAATTAAGTTTTGTGAAGACAGCGCTAGGCTGCTTCTCAGCTATTCTCCACTCATTGCTGTGTTGCAAGTGATCTCCAAGCTACACTGCATAGTCTCGTGAGGCCAGGCGTGAAATCATCTGACCTAGCTCCGCTGCGCGAGACTACGTTCTTGCAAAATGGCTGCAACTGCAAGTGTAAAAGAGTCTGAGGCTACATCCACACTTGTCTGGATACTCAGTTTAGGTCTGACGTCCACAACGCAGATGGAAGTCAGGTACAGAATGACACTGATCTGTCCAGACCTGGTCTAAAATCGCCGCTCGTAGTATGGCTGATGGCGCCACTGAGCTCGTCGCAAACCACACCACAACAGCTGTAATTGTAAAGCATTTTGTCTTTTGTGCTTGTGTGCCTCATAATGCTAAATTTAATGCCAATCACACGATCAAAATATAGAGTAAAGAGTACAATGGCCTGACACGCTCATCCGCCACCATCGTTGTGGGACTGCCGGAGTGTAAATCGCGTGGCTGTGTAACGTCAGCGTATTAGAAAAGCTCCAGCTTCCTGGTCCACACTAAAACAATGAGCCAGCGTCTTCAGATTTATCCACTCTGGAGAGCTTTCGGAAAGCTCCGTTTTCTGGGGTTAAATATGCCATTTTAGAACGGTGCAGCAAGAGATGTAGACTTGAGCACTTAAGAAAAACACAAACTCTGTGATAAGGAGATGGTTTTGATTTAAGACAACGGAGTCAGAGTAAACCGTACACACAGAAGGGAGCTACCAAATATGGAAGCACAAGCAATCTTTCCCGCCGCCTCAAACAGCATCCCTTACGGTACGGAGAATGCGTGAAACTGCGTGGGTCATTGTGAATATTGTGATGAATATTTTCTGCACATATCGCCAAGCCCTACCCACAACTCTTCTTTGTGATTTATCCCTGTAGAGAATTTCTTTTTTCACTTGCCCCCATCAGTTCAGGCTCTTCTTCACAAAGGGTGATTCAGCATCTTGCTTGAGGACATATCAGCAGGATAAAGCTTGAACCCAGACTCCTCTGGTTCAAGGGTAGCTTCTAATCTCCACACTGCCCTGCAGCAACCCCTTGCTCCAACTGCAAACTCACTGACCACCTACCTACGCACTCACAATCTCACACACATGCACCCACAATTAAGAAGTCGGGCAGGCAGACTGGCTTCTGGGAAGGAATCCATTACACACCTTATTGGTTATAATGATTTCACTTCACCAGCATAAACGCCAATGAGCCATGAAGGTATCTTGTAATGTGGTTTAGTCTCACTGCCCAGCTTTCCTTTGCTTTCAAGACAACAACTGATCTGACTCACTGCTTGCCTGACCTATAGCAGGAGTCCACATGAACCGACTACATAATAGTGGACTAAGATGTGGCCAAATCTGATGGCTTTCACCTTACACTCAGGTTGGGTATTGCCAGACCGCAGTGTGTTAGAGGCTGTGGGAGGTGAGTGAATGAAAGCCTGTGTGCTTCTTGTGCAAGTAAAAAGAGATAGAGGTAATCAAAGGGAAAAAGGCATGTGAAGGGATGAGAGACACACGCGAGAGAGGATAAGAGGGAGGGCATCCACACACACACGCACATAACTGACTGGGCCTCAATAGCTCTTTTGTACATGATGGCAGGTGCCTGTCAGTCATCAAGATGAGTTGGAGTGTGTATGGTGACTTGGCATTGTGATGGGTGGTTATCAGCATTTGCTGAGGCCCTGCAAGATTCCTGCTTTTGGTAATGACTAAGTGCTATCAGGTAATGGTCCAAAGATTAGCCGGCTCTCCTCAGCATAGGGAGAAAAGGTCACGTTTAGAGCTCAGGAGGTAATGGTGAAATTAGCCTCAAAAAAATACCTCATAAAATGAAATAGCTTTCGCTGAGGAAGAGTGCTTTCCACTGGCTGTGCGGAAGGAAATAGAGCAGGCTGCTTTTCATTAGTCAGATGAAGACAACTAATCACAGGGGTACAATGTGACAAAATGTGTATAGATCAATAGAAACTTGAAACAAGAGGACCAAAAACACAAGTGACTCCTGAGCACACTTCTGCTAAATGTTTGTGATTCTATCCAAACCACTCCACTGGACTCATCCCTACAACATTACAATCTTC